>QGSO01000239.1:561617-634364 GCA_011037825.1 Carya cathayensis
ATGCTCAATTAGGAATTGTTGGTCGGTAAAATGAGATGAAATAATTTAAATAAAATATTGTTAAATTAAAAAATTATAATAATAAAATAAAATTTCAAATAAGATGAGATGATATCTCAAATATCCAAACCGTGTCTGTCCCACGAGGCCAATTCTCATATATAATATTCTAGTATATATGTGTGAAAATATATTATTGTGGGTACAAGTGGCACGTAGCTGCCGAACTGTGTAGAAGGTAGGGGGCAGTTTATTATATAATTCTTAAAAATTGGATTTACTAAATAAATAATTATAATTTTTTTTAATATAATTAAAATTGTCCCTCCAAATTATTAGTAGTCTCCACGTTTTTCAAAATTTAATATAATATAATCATTATTTATACCTTACACTCTTAACGTACGCCTAACACATATTATATATATTATCACATTTATTTGTCAACTTTCTCTACTACACAAACTGTATCTTAGTGTCTAGCTTTCTTTTCATTCCATGCAAGACAATAGCCTGCAACACTCACGCCAGTGGCAAGAGCAAAAGCATAGCTGCACAGACCATATTTTCAAGTTGATTTTCTCTTAAAGCAGTCACCATCAGTAACATTAGATTTATTTATAAAAATTAGATTACGTATTTGATTAGAAGATAATTTTCTTGTATATCATTTTCTAGTTTTTTATGTTAAGAAAAAAATTATTAAGAAATTTACTTTAAAAATGATAATAGATAAATTTTATTCCATAAAAGATCATCGTCGACCTTAATTTGAAGAAAAAATCTTAAGTTGATATTTTAGTTTATTTTCTTTTTGTAATGGTCTCTAGCAAATTATAGAAATCTTAAGAAAAATTTTTTTATAAGATAATTTATAGACATGTATTTTTTGTATATAATTTTATGACGTATAATTATTATTTTTTATATAATCTCGTGCATAAAACACATATTACTTATATTCATGCATACCACATTTTGTCAATCGCCTCCCCCAAAATACGAAATCCTAGTTCCATCCTTGGCTGTCAACTTGTGCCGCAAAACGTTGAATTAAGTTCTCGAGTCTAACTCGTATATATGTAATATTCTCTTTTTTAATTAATTAAAAAAAATGAAGAAAACAATATAGAGGAGGGTAATATGATAATATGGCTATTATTACCATTTGTTGTCTTTAGCCAATGAATGAATTAGTAAATACATGGTAATCTCAATGTTTGCCCAAAAGAAAAAACCATTTAAATTCATCAAGATATTGTTGATTTGAATAAAATAAGATAGTAACTAGTAAATATTTTAAATAGTATTATCTTAAATATCAAGATGAAGAATAGTATCACCAAGAAAACATATATACACTCAAATTGTATCAAATAAGACGGGAGGTCTGACAGAAATTAATGATAAAATGCATGTCCAAGCTGTAGCTGCCACGTGTCATGCATGCATCATTTTGGTTCTCTGAGAAAATAGAAAAGACAAAATTAAAAGGAATGTACAAAAACATGCATATATGGTCCAACTTGACGGCTGCATGCAGCATGCAGGCAACTAGACATGCACAGCTTAAAAGAGACCCGTCGTGTGATGATGACGTTAAAAAAAAGAAATCCAAGGAGCACTGTACCAAAAGAAGATGTTTAATGGGAATCTATATGTCAACCTCATATCTGCAACTAAGGTTTCTTTGCTTCCTATATAGCTATTGTTTGCCAATTGGTTTCAGCAAAATTGAAAATGCAACGGCTTTAAAACAGAGGGGTTGGTGCTTAGATAGGAGGGAGAAAGATAACAGAGACATGAACTTTACGTTTTTTTATCTGGTTACAAAAAGTTCAGATAACATAAAATTAAATATCTGATAGAAAATTTAATAAATTATTATTATGATATTATTTTTTAATATTAATTTTATTTTCAATTTTGAAAAAGTCAAATTGTTTATTGTATTTTGTGTCAAAATTTTAAAAAATGTAATGATTACATGAGATGAAATGAGATAGTTTAATTTTGAGTAATCAAACCAGACTAACCGAACTTTAATTTGTTAAATTGCTTTAAACCAGATAAAAAAAAAAAAATTGTTAGGCTAGGTTCTCCTTGACAACTATTAAAACAAAACAAAAGTATTATTTGTTTTTTTAATTATAATCATCCTCACATTTTTTTTAAATTATAATTATACGATATTAAATTATTAAAAGATAAATAAAATATAATAAATAATTTTTCATTCATTTGATATCACGTACGTACATAAATGTTAAGAGAATAATAATTAAAAAGATAATAAATAACACTTTCTTTTAAAAAAATGCCACAAGATTTGCAAGAATGCATGGTATGAAATATCATGGGTAAACAAATCTCATGTATATGCAATGTGAATAATATTGTATGCTTCTTATATAGTTAATTTTATCTTCATAGCCATATTAAAAATAAAGATTAAAATCTCTGCCGTTGTGTTTGGACTGAATAGAACTCTTAGCTTTTCCACATTCCACCACTAAGTAGTAGGGGTGAGATTCGGTCGGTCCGGATTGGAAAAACTCACTAAACTGATCATTTTCGATCCGATCTAATTTTGGGAGGATCGAATTTATTCGGTCTGGTCTTGGTTCAGGGGTTTTTCACCCTAGACAGGACTTGACCAGACTGAATGAAAATATATATATATATATATATATATATATATATATATAATTTTTATATATTATTTCTATAAATAATTGCATAAATTAATTATATAATTTTTATAGAATTATTAACTAATACTAATATTTATAATTATATACTAATACTAATAATCTAATATGGTATAAAAAAATAATACTAATAATCTCATATAGACTATAGTTTTACTTATACTAATATAGTTATACTAAATCACTATAAGTAATACTAATATATAGACTTATAGCTATACTAATAGTCTACTATTTAAATCATTGATTCATCATTACTAATATTACTAATATATAGCTATACTAATACTCTAATATTAATACTATTATATAGTTATACTAATCATAATAACTAACAAAAAAATCATAATAACTAAATCACTAGAAGTCTATAACTATATATATTTAGTATCAATGTATTATTATATTATTTAATGTATACCTATAATATATAGTACTAGTATATATTAATATATTAATATATTATAAGAGTTATAGTATAAATTATAATATATGTATAAATTTATAATAGTATGAGTATAGTTAACTTAATATGTTAGTATTAAATCACTATAACTACATAGATTATTAGTAATAAGAATATTGCTATTATTTAATATAATATTACCAATTTATCACTAATATATAGTATTTTAGTAATACTACTGGTATAGTTATTAATTAATATAATTATAGCATTATTACTAGTGTATTATTGTATTATTAATTATTCGTTATAGTAAATAAGTTTATAACTATTATTATATACTAATAGACTAATAGTATTATATTTATACTAATATAGATATATATTATATCATAGTGTATATACATATATATATCATAGTATACTATATGTATATATATATATTAAATTATTTAATAATTATAGTAGATAAGTTGCTAGTTTGCTATATGATAAATATTAAATACTATGATTGATAACCTTGTTTAAATTGTTTGGATGGATATAGAAAATTTTTATATTTTTGCAGTAAAATATTTTATTCAAAATTATCGTATTTAGACAATTTTTCTTCAATGATAATTTTTATTTTTATTTCAAGTTCTTTTTGGTATTTTTGGCTTAAAATTAGATAAACTGTTAGTGGGTTTTTACTATTAGGCCGAAAAATATGGGATTTAAAAATTAGGTCATTGGCCCATTTGGAACAGGGTGGACCAAACGAACTGACCATACTGGATTATCCCAAACGAGACTTGACTGGCTCGGTCCTTAGGATATTCGGTCTAGTTCAGGGTGGGAAAAACCTAAATCAAATATGTCCGGTCTGGTCTAGAAAACCTCACAGGACTGGACCAAACTCCCCATAATAAGTAAAATCATTAATCAAGGTATCCTCGTGTCTTTAACGGAAATATCTAAAATTTATTGATAACACTCGTCTACAATTCCATAGAAATGTCTTAACTTACCAAACCGAATATTTAGATTTTCCATCCAATTATTTTCTTTTGCCAACCTTTATTCTATCCAACAATCATATCTACATTATTATTAAGGGTGAAAAGTTAAACTGGAAAACCAGAGAACTGGTTTGGTTCGGGCCGGTTCCTACATTTTAAAAATCAGTTAAATTCGGTCCGGTTTCAATTCTTGACTTTCCGGGACCGGACAAGAATCGAAGTTGGATCGGACCGATTTATAAAATATATATAAATTAATTTTTAATATTATATAAAATATTTTTTATATATAATTTTTATATATAATTATATATGAAATAATTATATATTATAATTTATAACACAAAATGTTAATCTTAAATATGCACATTTGTTTGATCATATGTTATTAATATAATATATATTAATTATATTTAATGGCCTAATAAAGTTTCAACATATTCCTTTTGATAAATACATAATACATTAGTAATACTAATATTCATTAATATATTAATTATATTTTACTTTAATTAATTAGTCTACATTAAAAAATTATATATATATTTTATGAAATTGGCCCTTGATTAAAATAAAAAAATTGAATCGAACCAGTCTGAAACCAGTAAAATCGAAAGTACCAGTTTACGAGGGTAACCAGTTCGGGATCGGTTTTTGAAAATGTAAAATTGGTGTATACTAATTCTGTCCCAAAATTTATACAAACTGGACCGGTTACACCCCTAATTATTATTTTCTTTTGCCAAGTTTTCTCATTCTGCCAACATTTTTTCTTGTAGTTAATTGTCTCATTGAGATTCAATAAATAGATCAAGTGCTCTAACTATTTTCCACTCAACCGAAACCAAGCCTTTTGAGATTTTCAATTTTTCTTCTTTCAAAACTTGAAATTAAACCATTCACAGTTTTCTATGGATGCATTTTGAAATATTGATCATATTGTATATGATGATTATTTTGATAATAAATTCAATATGATTCCAAGAATGGCAGTAGAACAAGAATCAAGGGCTACCGAGGGAGCATCTAGTTACTGTCATCTTTCTCCTCGATGTCATACATTCATCTGATATACTCAATTAGAAGGCCATCAATTATTTTGAAATGATTACTTTGTTCAATCACCAATATATATATCTGCAAAATGTTTTTAGGAAGAGGTCCTGAACGAGTCGTGATCTATTTTTACACAACCATTCTGCGGTAGAAGCTTATGATAATTATTTCTTCCAAAAAAGAGATGTGAGTGGAAGGCTTTAATTATCTTCCCTTCAAAAGATTACTACAACAATTAAGATGTTTGCATATGGAGTAGCGACAAATCTTTTCAATGAATATTTGAGGATCAGAGGAAGCACTGTATGGTTGAGTATGGTAAAAATTCATTTTAAGGTGATCATGGCAATTTGTTTTGATAAGTACTTGAGGTCTCTAAACAATAGCGACATAGCAAGATTACTAGATGTTGAACAACGACGTGGATTTCTAGAAATGTATGGGAGCATTGATTGCATGCACTGTAAATGAAAAAACTATCATAATGCTCAGAAAGGTATTTACTCTAGTCATGTAAATGAACAAACTATTATTTTGGAGATCGTTGGATTTTATAATCTTTGGATATGTCGAGCTTTATTTTGTTTACCTGGGTCTCGTAATGATATCAACGTATTATATCGATCTTCTATGTTTGCTTCGTTGGCTCAAGGTTGTGCTTCTCCATGCAACTACTCAATCAATGACAATGAGTATATAATGAGATATTATCTTACTGATAATATATATCCTTATTGGGCAACATTAGTGAAAACAATTCCATCTCTACAAGGAAAAAAGAGAAAATATTTTGCTGCTGCCTAGGAGTTAGCCAGGAAAGATATGGAGCATGCATTTGGAGTACTTCAAGGTAGACTTTTAATTGTGCATGGACCTTCTAGGTATTTCCATCGTGAAATATTAAACGGCATTATGAACACATGCATTATCTTCCATAATATGATTGTTGAATATAAGTGTTACATTTACCTTAGTGTAGACCGATTCATTTACAAAAAAAATGGATGATACTCCCATTAACCATTTTCACAAGATCATATACATGAATTTATGAAGTTCATTGAGCAACATCATCATATTAGAGATAGAGGATCTCATTCTCAATTCCAAGTTAACCTCATCAAGCATTTATGGAGTATGAATGGCTAATCATAATTTTAATACAATTTTTGTATTTATGCTTTTATTATGTAATTTTCATCTATTTTGGGATGTTAATTGAATTTATCCAATGAAGTTTTATTAAATGAGATTTAGTTTATCCATCATAATTTAGTTTTATGTGATAAAAAGAAACCTTGTGGGCAAAGAATTTTGAACTAAGTCTAGTGAATATGGGCAATAAATAAATAAAAAAGATCAAATTCTAACAAGAACGTGGGAAATGCTATCAAACTTAGCAATGAACTTAGGCAATATTATTAAGCTCTCCTCGTGTCCTTTTCTTTATGTTAATTTTTAGAAAAATAAAATAATATAAAAAAGAGCAAGCCAACAATGCTTCACAATATAACCACACATTCTCACAATCACAAACCACATATTCAACATTGTGTGACTATAACTACAATATAACCAATAAACTTACTTATAATCACAAACCACAGATTTAATATCGTATCAAGAATATAACCACGATATAACCACAAACCATAAACTCAACATTTCGACATACTTCACAATATAACCATGCGTCACAACATTTCTAGAAATTAAGCAACCCAAAATAACACAATAAATCCCAAATGAAAATCACACATCAATCTATCATAATAGTTGCTGCCCAGCCCACTGTCACAATACAATTCAAAATCTATCACATAGTTACTATCCAGTCACATGTATTTTCAACACATGTGGCTGTCCAGCCAATAAAACAGCCCAAAAGTGTTCTATGACAATATTAAATGGATAACAACAGCCTAGAAGGTGTTAACAAACAGCTACACACCTACAAAAAAGTTGAGATGGAGATGGAGATGTAAATGGAGATGAAGTCATATTCTTTGAAGTCTTGAAAATTTTCTTATGAAGATTTTGAAAATACTCCTATTGCATTGCATTCATACCAGTAAGATTGAATTTTATAATTTCCATCTCGATCTTCCTCTTCTTAAGGTGTAGTAATTTACATCTATCATTCTTTGTTTTGCTAACTGCTTGTCTTCTCTCAATCATGCATATGGTTCTGTCATCGCCCATACAACTTAATGCATCATTAGATCTAGTGGCTAAAGCTTCTCTACCCTTCCTCTTTCTCAACCTTTTTGCCTGAAGGCCTCTTATAATTGACCTAGACATTGTGATCTAAAATGTTCTCAAGTGGAGTTGACTCTACAATAGTTGAATGTTTCCCTAGTGGTTTTTTCCTCATTGATAATTGTTACAAAAGTTTTGTTAATTTGGTTGATGTCTCAATAAATTGCAGCAGAATTCTATGGTATAGTTGGTCTCCTTCGTCTCTCTGTAGATAATTTTGACATTCTTAATCTAAAAAGGCCAAGTGAAAATGTAAATATGTAAATTTTCTAAACAATTTAAAAACTAAATGACATTAGAAATTTATACATAGTCTTGTTTCATGGCATCACTTGGATGCAAGATTCTACTTGGGCTACAGCAGCACAAAACTTATTTATATACTTTCGAATTGTGTACCATCGATTGGTCAATGAAACAATAAGACGCACTAAACTGCTAGGTTTTTTATACTTATTATACTAATAAAAAATTATCTCCCAAATTTGTGTGAATTTCTTATTTGTCCCTCCGTATTGCATCAATACTAATGTTGAATTAAGTCGATACAAGGAGATTATCCTCCTCTACAATGAAAGACACACCCCGTTGAGATTTCTTAATAAGTGGTGTTTTTTCACTTTTGAGTTGTGATGCTTGGAGTACAACATTATCATGTATGCTAACTAGGGGTGAACAAAATAACTGGGAATAAACCCAGCCCGAAATATTCGACCCGACCCGCCCTAAATTAACCGACTCGAAAAGGAGTGAAATAGGATTCGGAAGTTTCCGTAACTGTCCTTGAAAAGCGGTTTGAAATCGAGTAATTACCCGATTTCCATTTTCCATTAGTAGCGTCTCTTGAAAATGGCTAGGTATAACGAGCATCTCTCTCTCACTTGTGGCACGTTTCTGTTGTCCGTTTGAGTTTGTGGAGGAAGAGAACGAACCTGAACATGGGAAATGTCGAAGGAGGGAGCTAGTGAAGTTACAGGTCCTGTTTGTCGAGTTCTTCTCATCTCTGCTGGTGCTAGTCACTCCGTCGCACTTCTCTGTAAGCTCCCAATTTCTCCCCTTTCCACAATTCTGTGTTTTCTTGTTTCTAAATCATTGGCTTCAGTGGGAGACGACGATTTGAGATTTGGGCGTAGGATTTTGACGGAGAGAAGAAGAGAGAGAGAGATTTGTGAATGAAAGGATGAGGTGGGGTTGAGAGAGAGATTTGTAGAGAGAAGGATGTGGTGAGAGTAGGACGGGGCCATGGGTATGCAGAAAACTTCTCCAAAGAAAACCCAACGACCTGGTGGTTTCTGGAAAATGGCCTAGTGGTTCCCCTGTCTTGACAACAGCTGTAGGGACTTTTTGTCTAATTATGACTTTGATCAGAATAAAATTCATTACTTTTTTCGTTCTTTAAACTGATTTATATTGGGCGCGTGACTATGCAAGAAGCAAAATTGCCAAACAATCAAATCTCTTTTCCTCCTAGGAAAACTGACTACACCATTACACATAAAAAGACGAAACCAGCCTGTCATCTTCATTTCCATCCAGCAATAAAACAACTAAATCATTTATCAGATGCAAAATTGAATTTGTCTCGGATGTCTTTCAATTCTAAAACAACCAAGTACAAGAAAAGCTTCAGAAAAGTTGAGAATTTAAACAATATACCAATGGAAAAGACAGACTAAACATCAACATATTGACATGTGCAGGAATAGGTAGCTTCAGAAAAGGCTAAAGGATCATCTCCAAGTGGCTTGAATCGTTCAACATCGAAATAACCGAAACCGACCCGAATCATTTCGGTTCGGGTGAGCGAGTAACGGAAGAAAATCGGAAGATTTCCGTTCGGTAGAAACCCATATCGGGTCGGGTCGGTAGAGGCTATTTGCAGCCCGGGTCGGGTCGGTGTACAGCCCTAGTGCTAACCATTGGGGTGTAGTTAATGCCTTGTCTATCACTTTGTAAGAGAGTGGTGAAGAATTGATCTTTATTAAATGTTGTGTACATACTTAAAAAGAGTATAATTTTAAGGAATGAAACAAATAGCCATACAATTAAACATATAAATTGAAATCAACACTATAAGAAATAAAGCTTTTATTGAGAAAAAGTTCATCACTAAACATTGAATTTTCGTCATAAATTGTTTTTTGCAGAGGAAAAAAATCGTCTCACATTCCTCAAAAATATCTCATCGTTGAAAGTTATTAATGACAACAAAAGCAAACCATTGTGAAAAATACCACATTTAGCAACAACAATTTTGTAATAAGAAGGGTCTCATACTTAGTCCCAAAAAATCTCATCCAACCAAAATCGTCGCAAAAACTAACACAATTGTGACAAAAGATTTGGTCATCATTAATATTAGACAATCAATGTCGTTGCATATATAAACATTATAACGACCAAAATAACTGTCACAAATAGAAAACTATTTGTGAGGAAGTATTGTTGTCGTCAAAATTTATTTGTCACAAATAATACAATAAGATCGAAGCTGGAGTATAGCAAAGATGATGAGTTAAATTCGTCGGTATTTTTTACTATTGGTGACGATTAACTCTCGTCACTACACACCATGATTTAGAGTTAGTGACAAATATTTATCATCATAAATGGTGACATGCATTTAGAATTAGTGACAAATATATTTCATCACATATGATTGCACAATTCTTCATTCTTTATAAATAAAACCCCAAATAATCATCAATGATTCAATATTAAGGAAAACTAATAACAAATTCTAGTGATATAGCAAAATGCATAAAATTAAAGTCATCATTTCAATCTAGTACTATTGTTCATAAATACGCTCAAATAAAGTTTGTTCTTTGCAAACTAAAATAGAAATGTGAAATTGAATGTCTCTTAAGACTCTTTACGAGTCTCTAATTGTGCCATAATTTCTGAGAGCCGACGATCATATTCACTTTGTTTCTCTGCCATATTTTTGATATTTGATTGCATAGATTCTGCCCTTTGCACCGATTTCTCCCATTTCTCCTTATAAACCTCCATCTCATTCTTGTATTTATCTATTTGTTGAGTGAGTTGGATGACTTTGGATGAAGGTGAAGATGATGGAATAGGCATGACATAATTTCCCAATCCTCTAGCATATCCAGATTTATGCCCTAACACCTCATTGAAAATATCTTCTGCAGTACAGGATAATCCAATGGAATTTCTTTCGTTCCATAGATCTTTCATCTTATGCTGCAAAAGGAAGAGCAAGTTTTTCTTAGAAATAAAATATCACAAAATAAAAAACAAACATTAGTAACATCTCAAAATTGAAATTGACTTTTTATTTTTGTTTATTGTTGTAAAGTATAGTTTACAACCATGGGTAAACTAAGTGAGCAAGAGGTCTCATCTTAGATTTCTAATACCTTATTTTTAAATAATCATAATAATCAATAATGCAAGAACATTCTAATTACATGGTGCCATAAAACACCAAATCTTAAAACTAATAAACAACAATATAAATATCAAACTCTTGCACATAAACAATAACTTTGCATATAAAGTTTAAGTTACCTGTATCAGATCATCAATTAATTATAGTAAGCAAATAGTGCAAGATGGCATATTCTAACTCTAACTCAAAATGGAACTCTATATAATAACTTAGACAAAGACCGTGACAAAAGAAAATATTAGATTCCTCAAACCAATAAAAAGAAAAAACTAGAAATATAACGTCTACATGTTAGAGTTGCGATAAAAAACCAAGACTCAAGTTGAAGTAAGGTATTTGGCTAAAAAAATTGCATTACTTACATAATTTTCTTCTGCTGTAGGAGTCGTGAAAGAGCCATCTTTCGAGTGTGTGAGTTTATAAAAATCAATCAGAGTTGTATCATCCCCACGCTTCAACATATTAAAAAAGATTAAAAAAGCTTTCTATTATTAAAAATCACAATGTATAGATGACAATTAAAAAACACATTTTCTTCAAGAAGTCGAGCAAATGATTTTGATCCAGCCACATGATTAACTTTCAAGTTGCTTCTATTCAAAGCATTTTGATCACACAATTTCTGTAAAAAAATAAACCAAAAAATACAAGTTAATTCTAGGAGTAAAAACATAAATAGAAAAAAAAAGAATTGCAAAGTTTATGAGTGGTAGCAGCTAGCTCCTTTGTCCATCCTAGCTCAATATTTATTTTATTTAGAAATGGAACTAGTACCAACCAACTGTTCTACCCTTAACATATATAGACATTCTCAAACTCCAATTCCATTACAAGCCTACAATATATAACGACCACAATAAACTCCAAGTTTACATTATTTGTAAATAATATAGACTTCAATTTATATTTATTTTCTCATGAAAAATAAATTATGCATGCTTGTTAATGACGGAATTGATATTGCCTAATAAAATAGCTTATGAACATGTACATGACAAACTTTAACATTATTTAAAAGTTTAAAAATTTAAGATACCTTGTATTTTGGATCTGCCCATCGATCACATAATATCTCCCAATCAGCTTGATTCAAATCATCTGGGATATGAGCAATTGCTTCTTCTTTTGTTGAGTATTTCTGGAATATTTTATGCAATGCATGGTGATAGTCATTGTAGCTTCTTTGTAACTTTGCTTTAAAGCTCTCTTTGACTTCATCTTCACTCCAATCAAGAAGGAACTCTCCCTAAAACATAATTGAATTAAACAAATGTATTACATATTTTTAAACCAAAAGAAAGAAAATAATAAATAAGCACAACGATTACTTACGCAGACTTGGCTGTACAATTCCTCCTTATCTACTTCAGGGATGTGCCTTCAGCTTTTGCAAGTAATAGGGGCAAAATGCCTAGCAATATAGCCGACTCTGCTAATAAAAGTAGTACTATTTGTTCCAGTAGCTCCCTTAGAGCATTAGTAGTGGGCTCAATATTCTTTAGCTAAAATTTAGCTAGAGAATTCACTTTTACAAATTTTAGCTAGTTACTTTTTACAACACCAAATAATAGGCTCAACAAATCTTTCACTATTCTATTAAAATATTGATTTTGAACTTTTGTATATTTTAATTCTAATTATAATTTGAATATCATATGAGTTAGATATATTTTTTTAGTCTTATTTTTTTCCCACGGCTATATTTTTAACAGCTATATTTTTCCAACGGATATTTTTTTTACTGGCTAAATTTTTCCAACGGCTATATTTTTTAACGGTTATATTTTGTAACGGCTATAATTCTCCAACGGCTATATTTTTCCAACGGCTATATTTTTTAACGGTGATATTTTTTAACAGCTATAATTCTCCAACGGATATATACTTTCACTATAAAACATAACATTTTCTCAACAATTTCATTCACTTCAACTCAAGTATCTCTCTGAAACATTTTCTTCTCATTCTCTCTCAATAGATTGTTCGCTTTTTCACAAAATGACACTTATTGATTCAGATTCTGACGAAGAATTTGAGATAGCAAGGCAACTTGTTTTGGAAGAAGAAGGATCAAGCTCACGTGGTTCTTCTAAAAATTCACGTAGATTCATAAGGCGCGATCGATTGCAAGCCCACCAAAATCTATTTCGCGACTATTTTGCTGATCCTCCAATCTATCCTCACAAATATTTTCGAAGGAGGTTTCGGATGAGTCGTTCTCTATTTCTTCGTATCCAAGCTGCAGTAGAAGCCCATGAACCTTATTTTGTCCAAAGATGAGATAATTCTGGAAGGCTTGGTTTTTCTTCCCTTCAAAAAATAACAGCTGCTGTAAGGATGCTTGCATATGGTGTCACGACTGATTTTGACTGATTTTATGGATGAATATTTGAAGATTGGAGAGACTACTGCATTAAGAAGCCTAAAGATGTTTGTCAAAGCTATTGTTTCAATTTTTTCTGAAGAATACTTAAGAAAACCCAACAATGATGACATTGTTAGATTACTCGCAGTTGGTGAGAAACGTGGCTTTCCAGGTATGTTAGGGAGCATCGACTGTATGCATTGGCAGTGGAAGAACTGGCCAACTGCTTGGCATGGTATGTATTCTGGTCATATCCATGAACCAACAATTATTTTAGAAGCAGTGGCTTCTTACGATCTATGGATTTGGCATGCTTTTTTTGGGTTACCAGGGTCTCATAATGATATAAATGTGCTTGATAGATCATTTATATTTTCTGACCTTGCTCAAGGGCGTACTCTGACTATTAATTACACTATTAATGGTCATAACTATGCAATGAGGTACTATCTTGCTAATGGCATTTATCCGCAATGGGCAACATTTGTTAAAACTATCTCAGCTCCACAAGGAAACGAGAAAAAATATTTTGCTGCAACCCAAGAGTCCGCAAGGAAGTATGTGGAGCATGCTTTTGGTGTGTTTCAAGCATGATTTGTTATAATTCGTGGACCTGCACGATTTTTCCACATTGAAACACTCAATGAAATTATGATGGCATGCATAATTTTACATAATATGATCATTGAAGATGAACGAGCTGACAATGGAGAAGATGAGTTCGAATATGAACAGTTGCCAGAAACTACACATGATCCAGTGTCAATTGGCCCTACACTTGAATTTAGCGAGTTCATGTAATGTCATCATGCTCTTAGAGATAGAAGAATCCATTCTCAACTCCAAACATATCTCGTCGAGCACTTATGGCAACAATATAGTGCCGCATAAGACATGGTTCTATTAAATTTATGGTTGTATTAAGTTTCTTGTTGTATTAAGTTTATGGTTGTATTAAGTTTCTTATTGTATTAAGTTTATGGTTGTATTAAGTTTATGGTTGTATTGAATTTATGGTTGTATTAAATTTATGGCAACAATCTGAAGTGATTAATCTAACAAACATAAATATAACATTACTCCATAATGATCAATCTAAAAACATAACTCTAACAAACATAAATATAATACTACTCCATAATGGTCAATCTAAAGTGATTAATCTAACAAACATAAATATAACATTAAGCCATAAAATTGCACTACAGCTAATTTTTCCCAACACGACTTGCAAGTATTTCCATTTGTCGTTGAAGATAATATTGTTGTAGCATTGGAGGCATGGCACTTGTATTTAATGTCATAATTCTTTCATCTTCTTTCTTTTCTTCAAGACGTGCTTTCATTTGTTGAAGTAGCATCTTCTCTTTCTGAATACGCACTTCGTCTTGCCTAAGACTCACTTCCTCTTGCCTAAGACACAACATTTTATTGTCATGATCACGTGCTTCTTGCATAAGTAGAAGTTTACTCTTTCTAATTTTTGCCATCTCATTTAGTGCCACAAGAGAGTCGGAGTTTGTCATTTCTTTTCTCTTTCGTTTCTCTTTTTCTGCTTTACGACCTATTGGTCGTTTCAAATTTGAAGATGCAACATGATAATCCTCATCTTCGCCTAGATTTATTGAATTTGGTGTTGAATCATTCGAACTTGGTTTCTTCTTCGGCTTCACTAGGTCCATATGTTCCACCCACTTTGGATGGAATCTTAACACCCGCCAACAATGATTAAAGTTAAAAGACTTTTTCTCTAACTCCAAGAACATAACCTTTGCCTTGCCAATCTACATACATAAAGCACCATGCTTCTAAATAAGTAAGATGTTAAAAAAAAAAGGCATGCTAAAATATAAGCTTAAAAGGTGCAAAACATACCTTATCTTGTTCGTTAAACCCACTTGGATGCATTCCTTCAACTTGGGCCAAGTAACCACAAACCTTATTTGTAGCTTGTTGAATCGTCGACCACTGATTCATTAGAGATGTGTAATTGCGTAAAGAGTCAAATTTCTTGTTTTCCTCAAAATACTTATGAATTCTTTTCCATAACATCGTGTGCTTTGATCTTTTCCTTGTACCGCATCTAAGGAAGTTTCAAGCCATCCCTCCACAAGTAACAAATCTTCCTCATTACTAAAATTATTACCTCGTTGTATTTTTCGTCCACTCGGTTCAACTTCAATAACCTCAACTCGGGGTGGAGAGATTTCTTGTTCATTTGTGGCACTCATCAAAAAGTCATTATTATTTAGAAGATTTGTGAAGTAGGCATCATGGTGAGTGGATGGATCCATTCCTAACAAATAAATTGACGAATGAAAAACATAATATTTTCTCTAACTTATGAACTTCTAAAAATTGATAAAAACGATGGCATAGTATCAAGTATTTTATGAACAATAAAAACATATTCCTAACTTATGAATAGAGCAAAAAATTCTCCCCAACGTATAAGTATTTTCAGTACAATACACCACTAGTATTTTCGGTTTCAATACAATACACCACTAATATTTTCATCAATAATGCTTTTATCAAATTCAATACACCAAAATCACATTTCGGAATTCAATCAAAGCTTGAGAATTTTAAAAAAAAAAACAGTAATTGCATCAGAAGAAATCGCATAAATTGCACCAGAAGAAATTGGATCAAAGTTTGAGAATTACATCAAGAAATCGCATAAAAAAAAATGAAATTGCATCAGAACAAATCGCATCGCATCAGAAGAAAATCGTCTTCAAATTGCATAAAAAAAAAACAGAGCTCACTGGCGTTCGGAGGCTCATCGGTGCTCCGAAAACTTGGAGTGGCGTCGCCGTTCGGTGCTGCAACTGGGAGACGATGGAGAGAGTTTTGTCCGGTGCGATGGCTTGAGCTCCTTAGGTGTTGCAGCTGGGAGATGAAGGAGAGAGTTCGTGCGGCTGGGTTTGGTGCTGCGGTTGGGTCTGTTGCTGCGGCTAGGTGAGGTGGTGCAGCTGGTTTCGGTGGTGCGACTGGGAAATGGGTTTCAAAAGTTCTGATTTACAGTGAGGGAGGGAGGGAAATGAAAGGAAAGGCAGAGGTGCGGGAGAGAATTGGGTTTTGCGGGAACAAATATTTTACTCCAAAAATAATATTTAGCTAGTGAAGTTGGCTCAATAAATTTGGCCAGCCATTTGGTTGAAGGCCAAATTTACTATAGCTTTGTTGAGTCCATTGTAGGACTTTTTTCCACATTTTGGTTATTTTTTGGCTATATTTTAGCTTTGTTGAGCTCACTACTAGTGCTCTTATTGCCTGATTCTATCTTTACTAGAATGAGACTAGTTTTTCTCAATTTTTCAAATGATACGCACTGTGCTTTACCACGACTTCATTTCACCTTAGAAGTGGCTAAAAAATATAGGAAGATATCATTTTTAGAATTACTATTTTGTAGCTCTTCTAAAAGATGCATGCATATATAATAATGTTGACATGCAGCAACTAATTTGCATTAGATACTACTTAATCCAATGGTGAAGTCGAAGTTGAGATTTGCTTTTAATTGGCTTATTTTGTTTTCAAAAGAGAATTTTGATCCGTTAAAACTATTAAAACTCATGTTTTGGCCTGGAACTTATGGCAGATGGTCTTAGAGAAACAGAGGAAAGACTTTGCTCCCCCAATAATTTCATTAGAGAATGGCACAGAAAAAACGACATACTTCTTGGCCGAAGTATGCTACTTTTCTCTATACTTGGATCTTTAAAGGTCAATTTTTCTAGGAGCTTCAAGGAAATATACTTTTTTTTAAAAGCAGTTATGACTGCTTTATAAAAAATGATTTCAGATTACGTGTCAATCATATTGTGGTAAAGTGGCTATGAGTTCAGCTAGTGTAGTTTTAATTAAATAATCCAAGACTCCTGAGTGGGTTAATTGGAGTGGAGTGGGTTATAATAATAATAATAATAATAATAATAAAGGTCCAACCACATATGTGGTTAACATAAGCACATGCATATCCCATCGATCTATGTTTTTGTTAAACCTGATCTCCAACTAATTATAAAATCTAACGAATGGTATGTGTTAATTATCTTGATGTCACTGACTCATTGGGGTAAATGGAAAAAGATTTCATCAAGTAGGAAATAGGTTTTACGGCAAAATTTATAACGAATGAAACATGAGAGGTAGTACCATAAACCATAATTAAAGAGGAGGAAGTTGTTAGTTAAAAAGTACATCATGGTATATCTAGATATTGTTAAGGAAAACAAATTAGAAAATCATAATAAGATTAAGATTTAAAAAAATTAAAAAATTTAACTTACATAATTCTCCTTCACCACTCGAATGTGTTTCATATGCTTGACTACCAAATGTTGTTAAGTCTACGGGCAAGAATCCTCCCATTGAAGAAGATCCTTCGTGAAAGGATCTTGGTTGATCCGTAGGAGCACCTCTTGAAGTCAATCGAGATGACTGTCCTCCACGTCCTCGAGTAGTAATTGGAGCCATAATTACTAATAAAATATACATACAAAAGCTTCATGATATTGATTCATTAGAAATATTAGTGTTAAACGTACAACTGGAGAAGTACGAATGAGAATAGTTTATAGAGATTTACCTGAAAACGAGAAAGTGATCAATGGAATGTAGTAGTAATCAAGATAGAAAAAGACTAAGAAAATTTAAGGAATACATACAAACAAAATGGAATGAGGATTGGTGGAGAAAGAAAATAAAGGTCTAAGGATCGGAATACTTACAAAAAAAAAAAACTGTTGTGAATTGAAAATTTGTGGGAAAAGGATATAGAGCCGATGACTAAAAACGTGCATAGATTTGGAGGGAAAAAATAGAGGGAATTTTTTTTTTTTTTAGGGCAGCCGAATGACATTGGCGAATTCCAGCTTTTTATGTTGACTGTCTCAACCCACCCATCTGATGAGAAAGTGGAGTACGTGCTTAATTAAATGCATTATTGGTTGTTATCTATAAAGAAAATTGAGAGATTCTTTATGCACCATTTTTTTTTATCCGTTAACTTAATCTAATACTATCAAAATGTGTTTAATTTGTTTTCTTCATATAATTAACCCATGTGCCATTTTTTTCTCAAACTAATCCATGGTTTTCCTAAAATCTAGATACTAAAGTTTAGAATCATTCAGGCATCCTTACTTTTGGAACTAAATATATCATTAATTAAATACGTGTCAAAGTGAAAATTAAACATGTGCATATATTTATTTATATTGATTAATAAGATAATATGTGTCTAATTAAAAATTAAAAATATACATACATTTGGTACGTACACTTTTAACTTTTAGAATGAAGTTAAGTAGAGACATATTGCAATTTTAATCAATTTAAATAATATATGTACACTTTTTTATATTGATTAAAAAGATAAAAGTTTTCAACTTTTAGAAGTGTACGTATTATTTTTTATATTGATTAAAATGATAATATGTGTCCAATTTAAAATTAAAAGCGTGCATACATTTTTTTATATTGATTAAAAAGATAATAAATGTCAAATTACATATTAAAAGTGCACGTGCATTTACATACGTTTTTAACTTTTAGAATGAAGTTAGAGACACAATTAATACTCTTGATAAAACAAAATTATTTTTTTAAGAAGAGAGACGGTACCCTAATTTTATTAATAACCTATCTCTTATGGCGGAGGAACACCTTTTACAATTGGGGGAAGAGATTTGGGAGTTACATAAATCCCTAAACCAAAACCCTTGCAAAAGCCATATATTCTAATAAACTAACCCATACAATAATTAAATAATAACAAAAAAACTAAATCTATTGCATTGCTTAACATCCAAACATCATTTTTATAAAAGAGAGTAAATACCACAATTTAGTATATAATAAAACATATTCACTACAGTTCATCATCAGTATCTGTATTACTTTGAGTGACCAAGAATTCTTCCTCTGCATAGAACTAATTAACAAAGTCTCCTTCCTCGTCGGTGTTGTTATTCATGTCCTCATCATTGAGATACTCATTAATAACTGTAGTGTTGATAGGTAACACATCAGCATACTCAGATGTCACATCATCTCCCAACGGTGGAGCCAATTCCCCTTCATCAAGTTCTAGAGATGCATTAAACCTGAAAGCTTCATTTTCTTGATATGCTTCAATATCAACCGCTTCTCCATCTTCTTCAGCTACCATCACGGGTGCATCATAGATATTTCTATTAGTAATTTTATCTACCACTCTCCAATTACCTCCCAATTCAGTATCATTGAGATAAAATACTTATGATGCCTGGCATGCTAAGACAAAATGATCGTCCTTATACCAAACACGAGATATATTTATATTTGTAAAATGATTGTCTATTTGTATTCTTGTTTTACATTTTCCAATATCCCACCAATCACATTTGAAAATGTATACTTGATGACCTCCCAAGTAATGTAGCTCCAAAATATCATTTAAAACTCCATAAAAGTTAATATCATTTCCTTCATGTTCCCCTTTAATAACCACACCACTACATTGTGTGCGGCGATTTCGTTCGCATTCCTTAGTGTGATATCTAATACCATTCATGATACAACCACTATAAAATGCAACTTGTGGATCAGACTGCAAGCTAGTGCATATAATTGATCAAATATCTCAGGTGCATTCTAGCTATGCAAATGTTTAATCTATTAAAAATAATGCAAAACAAACAAAATATAACAATTAGCAAAATAATATTTTACGAATTGTATTCGACACATTATAAATATAGCCATGTTGCTAAAAAACATACTTACACGTTGTTTGAACCACTTTGGAAATTCAGCTTCATGTCTACGATATGCATTATTTGTGCATCTTGCTTTGATCTCCTCATAGTGTTCACTACATATAAAATTTATATCAATACGTGAAGATGAGATTACTAACTCAAATGCATGTGCAATTAAACAAATCATACATGATTTACTTTAAAGAAAAAAATACATGATTTACTTACTTTAGATAGCGCTCAATTTCTATGCAATTATTTAGCACATACCATTGTGCCATTGCAAAAAGTCGTTCATCTAAACTGTAAAGTGTTGAAGATCCCAATGGACGAACATTCTGAGAAAAAATGGAAAAACCTCTGCATTCATTCCCTTGCCCAATATCATTATTTCGCTCTACACGATTAAATCTTGTCTCAACATCATGAAAATACATGGAGCAGAACGTTAAGCATTCGACATCAATATATACCTCTGCAATTGACCCTTTTGGACATGCTCGATTTCGTAAATACCTTTTGAGTTTGTCGAGAAACCTTTCAATTGGATACATCCATCGAAATTGTACTGGTCCTGCAAGCAATGCTTCACGTGGTAGATGAATGGCTAGGTATATCATTATATCAAAAAAAGCAGGTGGAAATATCATTTCAAACTTGCAAAGAATGATGACAATGTTGCTTTCTAGTTGCTTCAAAACTTCTAAGTTTAACGTATGTGAACATAGCTCTTTTAAAAAAAAAACTTAGCTCAATTAATGCCATCCTTATATCTTTTCGTAAGTACCCATGAATTGCAACTAGGATTAACCATTGTAAAAAGACGTAACAATCATGACTTTTAATTCCTGATATCCTACGATTAGAAACGTTCACACACTGAGAAATATTTGAAGTATAATCATCAGGGAATTTAACAAATTCTATC
The DNA here is from genome assembly GCA_011037825.1 of Carya cathayensis. Lineage (NCBI taxonomy): Eukaryota > Viridiplantae > Streptophyta > Magnoliopsida > Fagales > Juglandaceae > Carya > Carya cathayensis. Next base: position 582,520 of record QGSO01000239.1, read on the forward strand.
CAAGCACAAAAACTTTTTCTCTCATCACTTGATAATGTGAAGGGTGCACGTGGCATTAAATAAGAACTGCCACTTCTTTTAAGTGTAGCTCCTTCTTGAGACCCATTTGGCACAAATCCTTTCGTGCTTTGATCGTGTTCTTTGTCTTTCCTTCTATATTCATCAACGTCCCTAGCACATTATCACAAATATTCTTCTCAACATGGATAACGTCTAGGTTGTGTCTTAACTTCAATGTTGACCAATATGGTAACTCAAATAATATATTTTTTTTTGTCCAATTCAACTCCTCGATTGCACATTTTCTCTTATTTGATTTTCCAAATTGTATATCTTTGACATTAATAAGTTGTTCTAACACATCATTTCCTGACAATTCATGAGGTGCCAATCTATACTGTTCTTTACCATTAAAAATAGCCTTCTTTTTTCGCCAAATATGCCTTGGTTGCAAAAACGACGATGAGCCATATAACAATACTTCTGTCCATATTTCAACCACATAGACTCTGTCTCCTCATTACATACTGGACATGCTAATTTTCCTTTAGTGCTCCATCTGGAGAGGTTTGCATATGCAGGAAAATCATTTATTGTCCATAATAATGCTGCATGTAATCGAAACATTTGTGATACTGATGCATCAAATGTATTTACGCCTTTTTCCCACAACTGCTTCAACTCATCAATCAATGGTCTCAAATACACATCAATTTCATTTTCGGGTGCCCTAGGCCTAGGAATAAGTAAGGTCATCATGAAATATGGATCTTTCATACACTTCAAAGGAGGCAGGTTATACGACATAAGTATTACCGGTCACACGCTGTGAAATGTACTTATGTTACCAAATGGATTAAAACCATCTGTTGTCAATCCAAGTTGAACATTGCGAGATTTTTAAGCAAACCATTGATGCGATTTATCAAATTCTTTCCAAACCACTGAGTCGGTTGGATGTCTCAAATTTTTCAAATCCTGAACTCATTTTTATCTATGCCATCTCATATCTTCCAGCTGTCATTTTAGACATAAATAACCTTTGTAACCTTGGCTTTAATGGAAAATACTGCAACACTTTATGAGGAATTTTCTTGTCTTTTTTTTACATTGTCAATCCATCTTGACTCTTTGCATATAGGACACTCTTGACTACTAACATGTTCTTTTCAAAACAATAAACAATCATTTTTGCATGCATCTATCTTATCATATTTAAAGCCCAAACCTTGCCTCAATTGTTTTGCCTCATAGTATGACTTGGGCAATGTCTCTCCATCGGTAAGCGCCTGTCTCAACAAGTCTATCAACATGTCAAAGGACTTATTACTCCAATTATTAATTGTCTTCAAATGGAGCAACCTCAGAATGAAAGTCAATTTTGAAAACTTCACACAACCTGGATAAAGTTGACGTTGAGAATCTTCCCACAAATGTTCAAAATTTCTATTTTCCAATTCTGGCAATGTAGGACCTTGGCTAGTGGAAGACTCTCCTACATTAGTATCCATAAATATTCCCATGTAAACATTATCTAACATTTCTTCAACATCATCAACATTTTCTGCCCCGTCATTCTCATTAGCATTGTCATTAACCTGACTTTCATTCCATATTTCATCTTATCCATGAAATATCCACTGCGTGTAATTCTTATCAATTCCTTTAATAAATAGATGATCTTCCACCACATTTATAATCCTATAATGCCCATTCTTACACTTAACACATGGACACCTGATCCTACCCAATTTGTCTACATGACCTCGTGCAATATTAATAAATTGGTTTATCCCTTCTATGTATATTGTAGAAAATCTATTAGTAAGATGCATCTAACCTTTATCCATTTTGTTGTACCTATAAAAAATTTAACAAACAAATCGAGTTCAACTAAGATTAAATGCATCATTGAAAAGTATGTGTGAAAAATTATAAATCTACCATCTCTTAACAATTACATTATAATCTAGAAATCAGTTATCATTATTATGGAATATAATACTGTTAAAACCCTTTTTAAAAAAAAAATTCTAAGGTACATTATTTTTCTTTTAAAATAATAAAGTTAAATCATTATTTATATTTGTTAAAATAAAATTTAAAATTAAATGAGAAAAAAATAATTATTTCAATTACTTAATTAAAATAAAATTTAAAGTTAGATGAGAAAAAAAGAATTATTTCCAAGTTAATAAAAATACAATGATTAACACTACGTAATTGTGATAAATCTTTATCTAAAGTAATAAAATTATGCACGATATATTTTGATATTATCATTCTCAATTGATTAAGATGATTCAAGATCATAAGAAAATCATGATTGAGCCCATATCTATAACTCTATCTCTATCAATTGACATGAAGCAAGAACAATGAATCATTGAACAAAAACAAATATTAGGAAAGAAATCACATCTCATAATAATAAGGTTTCATCTATAACCTTAGTTAAGAACTTAGATAGACATGTTCACGAAAATAAATTAAAAAATCTGAACATAAATAAACATTAAAATAATTAATTGAAAGAAAAATAACACTTACAGTGCTTCTAAGACTTAAATATAGCAGCAAGATTGTTTTGAAATTTTAATCGTACTTGCAAGTGCAAGAATCGTACGTACTATAAATCAGGCTCTCAATTGATTAAAATTATTTTGTATCATGAAAAAAAATATGATTGAACCCATATCAAGAATTCTATCTCTCTATTGATATGATGAAAAAATAATAGATCGTTGAACACATAAATAACTGAGGAAAAAAATAAATTTTATAAATAATGCTACTACTATGTAATCATCAATGAGGTTTTATCCTCAAACTTAGCTAGACATATTGATAAAAATAAATTCTAAAATTTAAATGCAAAATAAACATCAAAAATAATATTTAAAAGAAAGTAAGAAAAATAAAAATTACTTACCAAACATAAATGTAGTTGTAGAACCCCAATTTTTCTTTTCTCAAATCAGTAATACTCTTGCGGGTGCAGCCTTATTTTTTTGTGGATTTTGTTCGGCGTGTAGAGTGTGAGTCCTTGCAGGTGGCTACAATTGGTCTATTTATATATTTGTATTTGTTAATAAGATTTTTTTGTTGAGAAAGTTTTAAATAAAATCATTGATATACCGAACAATCTGATAATAATCTTCTATATTGTTTTTAATGGATAAGCAAAAAACTCAACTATAGCTGTTTGTATCTTTTTAGTTTCAAGAATCACGGAGCATGATATGGCATGCATTAACTACACAAGATCTAATGGTAGGATCGTAAAAGAGAATATCTTCATAGGTATGTCTGATATATTCTAAATAATGACATCCAATACTGTCTTGCCACGTAGACATCCCATCCTTCCAATACCGAAATGCACCCTATCAACAACGTAGATGATTCTAAGAGGCTGATTATAGATGCAAGGATATTTTTCTATACCTCGCATCCAATAACGGCATTCAACACTGACATTGACGAATTCCAGCTTTTTATGTTGACCATCTCAACCGGCCACTCATTTGATGAGAAAGTGGAGTATGTGCTTAATTAAATGCATTATTGGTTGCAATCGTTATCTATAAAGAAAATTGAGGGATTCTTTATGCGCCATTTTTTTAATCCGTTAACTTAATCTAATATTATCAAAACGTGTTTCATTTGTTTTCCATATAATTAACCCATGTGCCATTTTTTTCTCAAACTAATCCTTGGTTTTCCTAAAATCTAGATACTAAAGTTCGGAATCATTCAGGCATCCTTACTTTTGGAACTAAATATATCATTAATTAATTAAGAATAAATATGAAGATACCATTATTAAGAAACTAGCGAAACAAGAAAAATAAATAAAAGTAAAAAGACTAGAGTTTTCATGTATTTCATTTGTGGAGAGTGGATTATATGGTTTTAAAAAACTCTTATATACTATATATTAATATTTCTTTATAACTAAAAAATTATTAATATCAACAGGTATAACCAAATAATTATAGACATATTATCATTCTAACTTTTAGAATGAAGTTAGAGATATATCATCATTTTAATCAATTTAAAAAATGTATGTACATTTTCTTATATTGATTAAAAAGATCAAACTTTCCAACTTTTAGAAGTGTATATATAATTGCTCATATTGATTAAAAGGATAATATGTGTCTAATTGAAAAATAAACGTGCATATATTTCTTTTATATTGATTAATAAGATAAGCATCCAATTAAAAATTTTCCAACTTTTAGAAGTGTACATATAATTGTTTAGAACGAAGTTAGCTAGAGCCGTATTATCATTTTAATCAATTTACAAAATATATGTATATTATTTTATATTGATTAAAAAGATAAAACTTTTCAACTTTTAGAAGTGTATGGATAATTTTTTATATTGATTAAAAGGATAATAAGTGTCAAAGTGAAAATTAAACATGTGCATATATTTATTTATATTGATTAATAAGATAATATGTATCCAATTAAAAATTAAAAATGTACATACATTTAGTACGTACACTTTTAACTTTTAGAATGAAGTTAAGTAGAGACATATTGTAATTTTAATTAATTTTAAAAATGTATGTACAATATTTTATATTGATTAAAAAGATAAAAGTTTTCAACTTTAGAAGTGTACGTATTAGTTTTTATATTGATTAAAAGGATAATATGTGTCCAATTTAAAATTAAAAGTGTGCATACATTTATTTATACTGATTAAAAAGATAATAAATGTCCAATTAAATATTAAAAATGCAAGTACATTTACATACAATTTTAACTTTTAGAATGAAGTTAGAGACACAATTAATATTTTTAATAAAACAAAAATTTTTTTTAAGAAGAGGGATGGTACCCCCAATTTTATTGATAACCTTATCTTATGACGGAAGAACGCCTTTTACAATTGGGGGAAGAGCCTTGAGGGTTACATAAATCCCTAAACCAAAGCCATTGCAAAAACCATATATTCTAATAAACTAACCCATACAAAAAACCTTTAGCTACGAGTTTTGTATCGTCGCTAAATATTACATTTTGCAAAGATAAATTGGGTCACAAAAGGTTGATTATAAGACTAAAATTGAAAAAAAAATTACAGTTTCACTAAAACTTATTATTTACGACAAAACTCAACTAGTTGGCAATACTCTACTACAACAAAATTATTAGCGACGATTATAGTCATTGCTAGTTCTATAATTATCATCACAATTGCTTCCTCATTTGGTAGGAAATTTTCCCGCTAATATATTTGCAACCAATATAAATGATGGTACAATTTTGATCGTTAAAATTAATATTTGCAACGAATTTAAAATTTCCGCTTACATATTTGTAGCCAATATAAATGATGGTATAATTTTGATCGTTAAAAGTGATATCAACTACGAATTTAAAGTTTCTCTCACAAAAGATAAACTTTTACCTACGACTTTTGTATCGTCGCTAAAACATTATTTTTTGCGAAGATAAATTAGGTCGCAAAAGGTTGATTATAAGACTAAAATTGAAAAAAAATTACAGTTTCACTAAAACTTATTATTTACAATGAAACCCAACTAGTTGGCAATACTCTACTACAGCAAAATTATTAGCGACAATTATAGTTGTTTCTAATTCTATAATTGTCGTCACAATTACTTTCTCATTTGGTGGGAAATTTTCCCGCTTATATATTTGCGACCAATATAAATGACGATACAATTTTAGTTATTAAAAGTAATATTAGCGACGAATTTAAAATTTTCTTCACTAAATATAAACCTTTAACTACAGTTTTAATATCGTCGCTAAATATTTCGTCATTAAAAGCTTTATTTCTTGTAGTGCAACTTGAATACCAACTTAACAAACTAGTCAAAATAAGCATACAACTTGACAAACAAATTAAATGTACAAACAACCATACAACTTGCATACCAACTTAACAAACTGAAACAAAACTCCAAGTTAAAAACTCAACTAAACTTAAAAGCCCAAGTTAGAAACCAAGACAACACTTTAATTACGATTGAACTTATAAATCCAACAACAATATCCATAAAGCATTCATGAACATATGTTAAAAACTTCAATTACATGCCCTGCCCAAACTGTCCCACAATCAATAAATCTTCAAAAGTGTTCCATGTAATCTACAAACCCAACCAAACAGTTCATCAATTTCTTCCATATATTCATATGTCGAGAAATAAAAAATTATCCAACTAATTGAGAACAAGAAGCTGTAAGAGATAAAGAATTAAAAAAACATTTTCCAAACTATCCTAAACTAAACAAACTATCCATAATAAAGTGCTCTATAACAAGAATCAAATGCTAAAACAATAATAATAATAAAAAAACTTAACAAATAATGGGTATCGAGTCGAGCTCTATGTATGTAAATCTAAGTTCAAGCATTGAATCAATTCTACAACATACTAATAAAAACATGCAAAGTATTCAAATTCTTAAGAAAAACAAAGTGGTGAGGGTGGACCTGAGAGGCTAAGCTGGTAAAGGCTAACTTCTCTTACGGAAAATTGAGGCTTTGAGGGGTATAAGATAAGCCAAATGATTAATATTAGTAAGAGAATGGAGGTAAATAACATAGAGAAGGCAAAGAATATATAACTTGTCCACGTTCAATGCTTTTTGTGCACAGTGTTTAGGATATTTTATGAATACTTGAGATATTTGCAGGAAAGAAAAAGCAGAGAGAGCGGGAGAGAGGGGATGAAATCTACAAGGCTAAAAAAGAAGAGACAATCAAGTTATAAAGAAGCATTAGGTGACAAAAAGCAGCAATAATTTTTCTCTAAAATGCTTTTTGAGTAGCTGCTACTCCCTGGGAGTGGCTTAGTGGGAGTTGGAGAATATATATAGATTTGAGTGTAATTTTTGGACTCAGAGTGGACTTTTGAGCTTATGGTTAAAGAATATTTATAGAGTAAGAAAACTTACTTGCAAGCTTGCTTTTTGTTACACTTAAAGGCACTATTAATACGAAAGTCTAGCTTCTATATTAGTTAATATAAAAAATATATATTGATATTTTGACTCTATTATAACTGTAATGGTAAGTATGTTGAATCTTGACAAAATTGCATTGCCTGCCCTACTTGGATGCCACAAGCTAGTATGGTAATAGCACAATAAAGCCAAGCTTGGGTGGGACAAGCCTAGCCTTTACCTAGAAGCAAGTGGGTTTGGCACATACATGTTAAAGGATTAAGTAGAGATTGTGAAGGTACATTCATGAATCTTACTGAGATCAAAAGACATGATAACAATATCAAAGCCATTATTAGAGATTCTTTATTACTTGTGAGTCTTTTAGTATTTATATATTGAAATGCTAATAAATGTCCTTATAATCATTTACCCTTTGCATTGTGGTATACAAATACGCAATGCTTGATGAAGTTGCTAACTCATATGCAATCATAAACTTGTTCAATCATTTCTGAAGAAAAATGAATAAATTATTTGAATATTACAAATTAGAAGGTTCAATTTGGATATGTGGTGGTAGATATCTTGCTTTGATATACTCATGGCCATATCATGAAACTAAAATTTTCGAAGAGTCATGTAGGAAAAAAAAAACTAGAAACATTATCTCAATAGATTTCCAACGTTCTTTTTTTCATCTATCAAGCAGAGATTTCTAGGGCAAGCAAAAAGAATTTTCAGCTAATATTGGAACTTTTGTGCTTTTGTTTCAAAGAACCTATGTTGCTACATGGTCTTTCACATATTTGAGCTAGATGCAAACATAGAACAAACGAAGAATAGTACAATTGACTAATGAAGCCAAGAAGCTGTACTTTGTCAAATGTGTGGTATGCATGGTCTTTTACTTGTTTTCTTACAAATTAAGCTATTGAAGAAACCCTAAAATCTCTAAAATAAACCTCTTAAACAAACATTATAATCACTATAATCTATCTAAATAACTCAAAATCATCACAAACTACAAATAAAACAATTCAAAGAGCAGATAAATCCAAGCTTGAATTTTACCCTTGATTAGAAACTCACAAGAGGTGTGATGGTGAGGATTAGAGGAAATGTAGGGCTCATGGTGATGAAGGTGGCGCAACACTAATAGAGTTTCTCTATTGTTTCGATTCTTGGCCCCAAAGATGAGTATCGGATGTGGATAGGTATTGGATGTGTGTGATGACCCGCTTTTATGTGTATTTTCACTGAAGGAATATTTTAATTTAATTAAATATTTTATAGTGCTTTTATTTTAAATTATCGGGTTTTAATTGGATTTTTTTTTGGACTTCCGATATGAGGACTGGACCTCATTTGTTTTCTTCCATCTTTTCTTTTCCTTTTCTTTTTTTCTTTTTCTTCTTTTTCTTTTTCCATTTTTTCTTCCTCTCTCCCGTTCGGCCTCTCTCTCCCCGCACCTCTCTCTTTCTCTCTCTCTCCTCACCCACGCACAACCGGCCTCCACCCCAGCCCCACCGTTCGCCGGCGCCGTGGCCGACACCGCCCCTACCGGTCGACTCCCCTCCGGCCGGTGACCACCCCCTTCGATTCCCAGCCCCAACCGGCCGGCCGTTTGGCCGGAAAACACCCAACAAGCCGCACGGCTTTTGGCTCGATCCGCCGCCGTCGCTCCACCTCCGGCCACCACCTCTTCACCACTTCATCACCGACTCCTTGCCGTCCTAACCCACCCATCCCCGGCCTCAAACGGTCACCGGAGCGGCTCCCACGAGCTCAACTCCGATTTGCCCTTTTTTCGCTTCTACCGGCGTTTTCGCCGCCACCCACGGCCAAAACTCACTTCCACTAGCTTCATAAACATCCCTAGACCATTCCCTATCAATTTGGTGTCTTGGTTTGTCCCCGGTCAAAAGTGGGTATTTTGCGACCCACGGGAACAGTGCATTTGCACTGTTACGTTGCTTTCGCATCGCCGTTTGCTTCCGCCGAACCTTCTAAAAATCCTATATAGCTCTGTAAGTATTTTCCAAACTCTACTTTTAGATTTAAATGTATTTTACTCTTTCAATAATTTAATTGGTTGGTTCGCTGATTCCGGACTGAGTCCGAGGAGTTCGGGGGTCGGATGGATGGAGGACGGAGTTGCTTGTTTTATTGTGCTATGGTTGATTGTATTTGTCGAGCATTGAAATTTGCATTTACATGGCCATGCACGTGTATTTTATTTTAATTGAGAAAATCCTGTTTTATTGGCGTAAATGGATTTTTGGGAGTGTGCGTATCACGAGCCCAAGCCGGGATGGGTTATTATCTCGGTGGAGCTCCTCTGGTCACTCGGGAGTGGATAATACTGAGTGACATCCCCTGGGTTGTCGCTGGGCGACGACCGGATCGCACGATACGGTAACGCTGTCGTGTCGACTCCGTGGTCCTTAGAGTGGCGGGGACTAGAGGATGGCCTGGCCAGGTACGCGCGAGATGGAGGCGCGAGTCTGGGCATCACTCGTGTAGGTGTCACACGCGTAGACGTTACCTGCGGTGTGGCACAGAGCCAGAGTGTGCGGATGATCCCTAGGGGAGATCATGGTGCATGCATAATCGGTTGGTTTTTATGGTTTTTCGGATACGGGCCATTTTCTGGGAAAATGGTGGTTTGGGCCATTATCTGGGATAATGGCGAGGCTTGGTTTTAAACGGTGTGTGTGTGGGCCGTTATCGAGGATAACGGCGAGGTTTGTTTAAAGGTTATGTTTTTTTTAAGCCAAATGGGTTTTTGGCGTGTGTGGAAAAACATGGTTTGCAAGTTTTATGCATTGGCATTTATTCATGCATATTGTTTGAGTTTAATATGCTTTTATCTAGTGGTGTTTGGATTTTACTTATCTGCGGCACCATTTTTGGTACCGTAGATTTTGGTGCAGAGTTCGAGGAGGAGGAGGAGGAGGCTGAGCCCGAGGATGCGGCTCCGCCGGAGTTCTGAGCTGAAGTTTATGTTTCGTAGTTGGCTTTGAAACAATATTTATGACTTGTAATATTTTATTATGTACCTTTGAACCGCTTTGTATTTTATTTAAGAAAAAAATTCTGGTACTTAATTTTATGACTTTGCTATCCGCTGCGTATTTCCTTGTGCACACATGCCGCTTGCACACACTTAGCACTCGTCGATAGGATGGTGACCCGAGTTGTCACTATCCGGACGTCTCGAATTCCCCGTGTGGGTACGTGGGGATTTGGGGGCGTCACAATGTGCATTAGAATGAAGGATGGCTACTAGATATGGATGGAGGAACTAGAAAATCAAATGATGAATATGAGTATTGAGAGAAAGGAAATCGAGGGAAGCAAAGTGAAATTGAGGGAAACTGAGACAAACGCAACCGAGGGAAACAAAGAGAAAATGAAAGGAAGGTGATGTGTGTGGGGGAGACTTGCAGAGCGAAAGGAGAGAAAATTGCATGGGAAAGAAAATGAAACCGAAAGAACGGAGGGAGAGTATCATTGCACTAAAAGAAATAATAATAAATAAGTGGGATGATCTTGCTATAGTGCTAGCCAAATATGACTCTTGAGAAGCAGTTATTATAGCTTAAAGTGAATATAACCCCATGATGCCTAATTCATTGTAGACCCATTATAAGCAATATTAGGTATATTGGGGACTTTATTCGCATTTGACTATGCCAATGCCAGTGCTCTAACTTAAGTATTGGAGATGTCTCTGGCCAAAAACTCTTACCAAGTTCTAACTATATCTTTCTAGTAGGAATCTAAGGAGCACAAAGTGGTAGTCTTGGCAGACAAGAAACTATACCAATAAGTAGGATAAGTACTCATGCGACCACTCATGCACAAGACAATCAGTAGTTGGTCACTATGTCTATGAAACATTATGCATAGTTCGTATCATGCTCATAATAAATTGGTATGTCAAATTTTTCTTTTTATGACGGAGGAACCATCCCTGGGTAAAGTCCTTAAGACTCACCCATAGAACCTAAACCCCTAGAGCGACTAGCACATAACCTCACTATCATGGTCCCCCACTTAAGTCGCAATTTGATCCCAGGGAGAATCGAACCAGTGACAAGCGACTCATGCACACAATGATGTCCTTACCACTTGGGCTACCCATGGGTAGGTTTAAATTGGTATACCACCACAGTTGTAATAACACAAATAAAATACATATACGCTTGTATTACGTGCCAAAATTACTAAAGTAATTACTCCATTAGCTAGATAAATAGGATTTTAACTTCTCAATTACAATCAAATATATCATATAAGCTACAAGTTTTTGAAAGGGTAATCACTTCAAAAGGGGGAGGGGGAATAACTTTAATCCCAGAATTTATATTCATAGTCCTTATATTAGACCATACTGTTGATATAATATAAAGTAATATTAATAATTTTTTTTATAATTATAGCATGATTAATAATTCAAATGATTCCTTGTAAATAGTCCCACCAAAGCAAATGCCAAAGTGGATATATACCAACTTTTGAATTCCGTTCCGTTTTGGCTATAATGGTCGGAATATTTCTGTTCTAGTGTAGTACCTACACTATAAATCCACATTTCGTTTTATTCCAAATTTAAGTCCAATTCGGTCGATTTCAAGCCATTCTTGACTGTTTTAATGGAAATTTTGTAGTTTTCTTAAGTTTGGATGATAATTTTGAAAATTTCATATATAAATAAAATTAATATAATTTTAAAATTTAAAAGAGATTTATATAATTTAATTTTTTTTGTAACTTTAAATATGTCTCTTCATTCTCTTTTTTAAAATGTAATTATTTTTAATAACTTCTTAGCTCTTTATTTTTTTCTTTATTTTTATTTTTGTGTCTTAACTCAAATTTATGATTTTTTTAATATTATCTTTTGATACCAATATCTCTATCTTTTTTTTTTAATATCATTAACGTATATTCATTTTAAAAATATTCAATTCTTCCACACACACACACACACACACATCTATCTAATCCGAAAACAATATACTAGAACACACATGTACCAAAATATTTGGTTCCAATACTTAAACCGAAATGATCAACAAAAATAGAACTTAAAACATTGATATATACTTCATTTCACAAACCAAATTGAGATAAGGCAATGAAAACTTTGATTCAAATTGCTTAGCATCTTTTCTCCCTCAACAAAAACTATATGCTCTCTTTAAATTTACATTAGGAAACTTTATTATTCTTTCTACATACCTTTTGATATCCCGTATTAAACTGTCACATCTTTGAATTTATACACATCCTTTTATGACTTTCAATGTGCTTAAAATACATAAAAATGAAAACAAAACATAATTTTAATTGTGATGACCCGCTTTTATGTGTATTTTCACTGAAGGAATATTTTAATTTAATTAAATATTTTATAGTGCTTTTATTTTAAATTATCGAGTTTTAATGGATTTTATACTGTTGGATTTATTGTGATTTAATTTTGGCTTTTTGTTTAAAATTAATGTTCTTAATTTAACTTTGATGTGTTAAAATATTTAGGACGTATGTGACGCTGACTTGGTGACTCTCATTTTTCCTTCCATCTTTTCTTTTCCTCTTCTTTTTCTTTTTCTCCTTTTTCTTTTTCCCTTTTTCTTTTTCCCTCTCTCTCCCGTTCGGCCTCTCTCTCCCCGCGCCTCTCTCTTCCTCTCTCTCTCCTCACCCACGCACCCGGCCTCACCCCAGCCCCACGTTCGCCGGCGCCGTGGCCGACACCGCCCCTACCGGTCGACTCCCCTCCGGCCGGTGATCCATCCCCTCCGATCCCAGCCCCAACCGGCCGGCCGTTTGGCCGGAAAACCCCAACAAGCCGCACGGCTTTTGGCCGATCCGCCGCCGTCGCTCCACCTCCGGCCACCACCTCTTCACCACTTCTCCCACTCCTTGCCGCCTAACCCACCCATCCCCGGCCTCAAACGGTCACCGGAGCGGCTCCCACGAGCTCAACTCCGATTTGCCCTTTTTTCGCTTCTACCGGCGTTTTCGCCGCCACCCACGGCCAAAACTCACTTCCACTAGCTTCATAAACATCCCTAGACCATTCCCTATCAATTTGGTGTCTTGGTTTGTCCCCGGTCAAAAGTGGGTATTTTGCGACCCACGGGAACAGTGCATTTGCACTGTTACGTTGCTTTCGCATCGCCGTTGCTTCGCGCCGAACCTTCTAAAAATCCTATATAGCCTGTAAGTATTTTCCAAACTCTACTTTTAGATTTAAATGTATTTTACTCTTTCAATAATTATTTGGTTGGTTCGCTGATTCCGGACTGAGTCCGAGGAGTTCGGGGGTCGGATGGATGGAGGACGGAGTTGCTTGTTTTTGTGCTATGGTTGATTGTATTTGTCGAGCATTGAAATTTGCATTTACATGGCATGCACGTGTATTTTATTTTAATTGAGAAAATCCTGTTTTATTGGCGTAAATGGATTTTTGGGAGTGTGCGTATCACGAGCCCAAGCCGGGATGGGTTATTATCTCGGTGGAGCTCCTCTGGTCACTCGGGAGTGGATAATACTGAGTGACATCCCCTGGGTTGTCGCTGGGCGACGACCGGATCGCACGATACGGTAACGCTGTCGTGTCGACTCCGTGGTCCTTAGAGTGGCGGGGACTAGAGGATGGCCTGGCCAGGTACGCGCGAGATGGAGGCGCGAGTCTGGGCATCACTCGTGTAGGTGTCACACGCGTAGACGTTACCTGCGGTGTGGCACAGAGCCAGAGTGTGCGGATGATCCCTAGGGGAGATCATGGTGCATGCATAATCGGTTGGTTTTTATGGTTTTCGGATACGGGCCATTTTCTGGGAAAATGGTGGTTTGGGCCATTATCTGGGATAATGGCGAGGCTTGGTTTTAAACGGTGTGTGTGTGGGCCGTTATCGGGGATAACGGCGAGGTTTGTTTAAAGGTTATGTTTTTAAGCCAAATGGGTTTTTGGCGTGGTGGAAAAAATGGTTTGGAGTTTTTGCATTGGCATTTATTCATGCATATTGTTTGAGTTTAATATGCTTTTATCTAGTGGTGTTTGGATTTTACTTACCTGCGGCACCATTTTTGGTACCGTAGATTTTGGTGCAGAGTTCGAGGAGGAGGAGGAGGCTGAGCCCGAGGATGCGGCTCCGCCGGAGTTCTGAGTTGAAGTTTATGTTTTATTTGGTTTTGAAACAATATTTATGACTTGTAATATTTTATTATGTACCTTTGAACCGCTTTGTATTTTATTTAAGAAAAAATTCTGGTACTTAATTTTATGACTTTGCTATCCGCTGCGTATTTCCTTGTGCACATGTGCCGCTTGCACACACTTAGCACTCGTCGATAGGATGGTGACCCGGGTTGTCACTATCCGGACGTCTCGAATTCCCCGTGTGGGTACGTGGGGATTTGGGGGCGTCACATTAATTGTCAGAATAAAAATTAATAATAGAGATATAATCATTTTTATAGTTCATTTTTAAACAAATTGTTGGCATCCTGTTACTTGTAACATCCACATGACTAGCTCAATAGATTTTGAGGCCTAAGACGAAAAGTTAAAACGGAGCCTTTTTCTTGTATCAAACTAAATTAGGTTATATCTACCTATATTTTTATTTTAAAATTATTCTTCTTGCTTTTTGAGATGCAAAATTGCTAATTAAATATTTATATTCAAGTTCTTCTAATATCTCATTCTCAATTGATAATATGACTAGTCCATTTAATCTTTCCTGAGACATTGTTAATCTTAAATAAAATTTTATCAACTTTTATCTTGAAAAACTTCTTTCTGCAGAAGTATTAGTAATATGTATTGTCAATAAGATTTTATAAGCGATGCATGCATTTGGAAAAGAATAAAAGTCTTTTTATATAATTTAATATATCAATTGAAGTGCTTTCTTTTATTAGTAACATTTCTTTTAAAACTTTTAGTTCAGAAAGTAAATCTAAACCATCAATATCATATTTCAAAAAGCTTTCAAGACTAAGACTTTTTTTTTTTTTTTTTTTGCAAACTAACATTGTCAAGTGATTTCATTTTTTTGAAATTAAATAAAAAACTAAAAATATTTTCATATATTTGAAATTATTTAAAACTATTTTGAATTGAAGAAATTGCTTGATCTACTATAAATAAGAAATAATTCATTCTAAAAGATTCTTCAGCAAATTGTGTTGTTTTTTTGTTGACATCTTCATCAAACTGTTTTTTTCTATAAATTATTCATTTTTCTTTAAATATAGGTTCTATTTCCATACTAATTGCAATATCTTTCGATGAAAACATAGCAGATTTAAATCTATTTTCTCTATAATCTTGAAAATAAAGAAATAAGACATTTTAACTGATCAATGGCAACATCTATATGCATATCTTTTGATTGCATACTTTTATTTACAATATTGACCGCAAATAATATATCATATTGTATGGTCATGCTAATATGAATTTAAAGTTCTCAATTTCATATGCTACTAAACAATTAGCTTCACTTTTTGTTTTAGGATCTTCAGTCTTTTTTACTAGTTGTAATAAAGCTTCTCCTATTTATGGAGTTTGGAATTTTAATTGCTTTGATACTTTCAATTTGACTTTTCCAACGTGTTTGTGAGAGTGGCTTAAAAGTTAGAATCGACATATTATCTTGCAAAACTTTCCATCACTTTGTTGATGAAGAAAATAAAGAATAAATACATTGGACTATTTCAAAAAATGAAATAGTTTTAGGAAAAGAATTAGCAATGTCATATATAACAAGATTAAGATTATGACAACCATATGGCGTGTAAAATGCTTTGGGGTTTATATCAAGTAATCTTCTTTGCACCCCTTGCTCTTTGCCTTTCACATTAGACCCATTATCATAACCTTGTCCTTGAACATTATTAATATCAAATTCAAGATTTTTTATTACATCTGATAATTCATTGAAAATACATTTTGTACTAGTATCATGTACTTTAGTAAATTATAGCAAATGTTCTTCTATTTTTATTGGGCTTGTTGAAATATTAATACATCTTATTATGAGAGACATTTGTTCTTGATGACTTGCATTTGGGGTACAATCAAGTATGATTGAAAAATATTTTGCTTCATTGATTTTTTTAATAATATGATTTTTAAGCTCAGTTGCTAGCTAATTCATTTTGTATATTATGCTTGTTAAGGACGTATCCCACCACCTCAAATGTAACCATTCACCTGCACAATGTAAGAAAACATCGGTATGATACGATTGCAAACACTCCAATACTTAAGTCATTAAAGAGTCTCACTCAAGTAATCAAGGAATCAGATCTACATTGTCTTTGAAATTACTTGGTATATATAGATGTTTCATGTTGAATTAGATCAACACTATAATGAGATCATGCTCATGTGATGTCTATCTCACACAATGTTTATCGGTGTAGATTATCTCTAAATAACCGAAACAACCACGTACATGCATGAAATTCTTATCCCTACTAGGCCTGGGAACTCCAATTTAGGTTGTGTGATAGAGAGCGTTCTCCACTGGGCTGGAATCACTAAATGGGCCATCCAATGCCCAAGATAATGATTATGGATTGCACTGTCTTGAATACGGTGAATGTGTTCTTGTATTACTGGATCAAACTCATAAATTATCTCAATCAAACTTAAAAAGTTTCCATTATTTTCTTGGTAGATCTTTTTATTTTGTCCTCAAAATGGTAAATTATTTTTACCAAGAGTTTTTATTACAGCAACAATTCCCAATAATACTTTTTTCCAATTATCTTTTTCTTTGTTAATTTGTTCTTGGACTTTATTTATTTCTTAATAATCTCATTTCTAAATCAAGCCAAGCAATCACATTAGTAATATGCCCATTGGTTGTTTCATGGATTTCAACCTTAGCACTAAGATGTTTCCAGTCATCAATTCCTTCATTAGCTAGTTGACTTATACTAGACTTTGAATTAAACAACTTGCAACAAAAGTAGAATATAGGGATGGGCAGCGGGGCCCCGCCACCCGCTGCCCCGCCCCGTTCGCCCCGCCCCCGCATGAGCGGGGCGGGGGAATCGCACCGCTACGGCGGGGTACGGGGGACCCCGTCCGCACGGCTCTGTTCCAGCGGAGGCGGGGGGCGGATGGGGGGGGACCCCGCTCCGGGTTTCCCCTGCCCCGCCCCATTTGTATATATATATATAATATTTTATATATATATCATAAAGTATAAACATAAGATAAAGATCAAAACGGCACCGTTTTGTACATGACAAAACGGTGCCGTTTCAAAGTGGACGGTTTGATTAAATCCCTTAACGAAACGGCGTCGTTTTGTAATGGACAAAACGGCGCCGTTTCGTTAAGTGACTTAAACTTTAACTTAGCCCCCCCCCTCTCCCCGGTGGCCTCTCTCCTTCCCATTCTTCCTTCCTTTGCAAGCCTTCTAGAACCCTCCTCTCACGACTCAGTGTCTCTCTCGGCCGAAGTCTCCCCGCAGCTCCGTTCTCTCCTCTCTCTCGTACGACACCGAACGCACAGTGGAAGAGGTTCATAGCTCCACAGCCTCCAATCTTTCCGTCGTAGAGCGTAGAGGTAAGTCACTGTCAGTCTGTCACTCCGCAATTTTCTGGCCTTTTTTTTTTAATTTTTTTTTTTGAGTTTTGATCGGAGATTGGAGGAAGGATGGGTTGAATCGGAGATGGAGGATGGGAATTTGTGACTTGTGTGCTGTGGATTCAAAGATTGTGCATGTGAAATTGTGATTGATTGTGATTCACGGTTTTAGGGTTTTGGTTTTTTGGCTTCAGTAATTATAATCGGAAAGCCTAAATTGATTTAGAGGTTTCATGATTGAAACCCCTAAATCAATTTAGGGTTTCCCCTAAAAAAAATTAGGGTTTCGGATTGGAACCCTAAATTAAATTAGGGTTCCAATCCGAAACCCTAAATTGATTTAGGGGTTTCATGATTGAAACCCCTAAATCAATTTAGGGTTTCCCCTAAAAGAAATTAGGGTTTCGGATTGGAACCCTAAATTAAATTAGGGTTCCAATCCGAAACCCTAATTTGATATAAATGTATTTAGGGGTTCTTCATTCTTGAAACCCCTAAATGCATAGGGGTTTTTTTTTTTTTTGCACTTTGGAACCCCTAAATGCATTTAGGGGTTTTTTGAAACCCCTAAATGCAAACCTGTGTTTTTTTTTTTTTTTACACTTTGGAACCCTAAATATTGGATCCTTTCCGTAGTTCATTGTCTCCTTCAACTGTGGAGGCATTGATATGCACACAGAGTTGGACGATAGGAAAGGATATTCATGTTCCGGATATTTTAGATTTTAAGGAGACCGATGAGGGTGGTGATCATTCTGGATTTGGACCACCTGGTAATTGTTTTTTATTTTATTCTTTTGATTTATTTATATTCATTTCGATTTCATTGTTAGTAATTTTAGTATTAATTCTTGTAGTAACACATGAGACGACGTCTACTTCCGCTGCAACATAAATATGTGCTCAAGCCCGGGCCGCCCCAAGTGTCACAGCTAACAGCTCTCTTCAAAGTTCAAGCCGAAATTGTTCTATTTATCAATATTTTGTATTCAATTATTTGTAATATTCATACAATGTCCTTTGGACTCTTTTATGTTTGTAATTTTATAATTGTTTAGCCTTTCAATTTTGTAATAACTTAGTTATTATTATTAGTTTATTAGGTATTACTTATTAGACTATTAACTTTTGTTAGCCATTAAATCAATTACTATAGTGCTGCCTTTTTTTTTATCTGGTTTTTTAAAATTTATTTCTTTTTACTTGTAATTTTATGGGCTGAAAATGGCCTACAAGCTTTTATGGGCCAAAAAGAAAAGCTTGTGGGCCATTTTCGGCCCATTTCAGTGGTTTCTGGGCCATTTTTGGCCCAGAAACTGCTTTTGGGCCCAAGGCCCAGTAGGGGTGCCGGGGGGGCAGACGGATTGCCCCCCCACTCCGCACCCCGCTATGCGGGACGGGGTACCCCGCCCCCACACACCGGGGGCGGGGGACGGGGGGAGATTTTCCCCCCCGCCCCATGCGGGGGCGGGGGGCGGGGTGGGGTGTACCCCGCACCGTATGGTGCGGGTAGCACCCCTAGTAGAATACTCTATGCAAGTCTTTTGAATACAATAGTCATTTTCTATCATGTTTCTCCTCATTTGATAAGTTTCGTATATAATATGTAGTAGAAAAATGTCTAGAGTTCCCATTCTTAAGAAAATTTATATCGCTATATCTAATTGGACATTTTTCTACTAATAAATTTCTTAATTTTGTATCAACATGTTTCCATTGAGCAGGGTTATAAATATTTGAAGGAATATAATCAGATATATTCTCGGTATTTTTATTTTCTTCTACGCTTTTTATTAATTCTTCAGTAAGAACTATTGTAGTACATGTTTGAGCACTATCCTTAGATCTATTTTGTTGGATTGTTTCATTATCCTCATATCCTTTTTGTTGTATAACTTGATTTATTATGTTATCTTTAGGTCTTTTTTGGTGTATTTCTTGATCATCTATAAATTTTTCACTTAAATTTTCTGTTATATTTTGTTTATTACTAGTAACAAATTTATTTAAAAATCATTTTTGGGATTCAACCAGTTTTTTTATTCTTCTCTCTCTCTCTCTTTAAGTTTTTCATATTCAGATGCATATTTTCTGTCAGACATATTTTATAGTAAAAAAGAACAATATCTACTATATAAATTCTACTATGCTTATGAATATTCTAGAATAAAATAATTATTAGCATAAAGCAATTGAACCTGATTTAGTAAATGGGCTTCACTTTAATATAACAAATGAGCTCCACTCTTATATAAAACTGTTAATTTGCATAATAAAATAAATATATTAATATTAATAATCAAAATCAAAGAAATAAATTAACATTAGAGAAATTGAAAAAAAAAATAAAATTTGAAAAAGACTCAAGGAATACATGGCCCATTGCCATGTGAATTCAATTATGAAACCCCTTGGTTGAAGTGTTGAAGAAGAAGACCAAAAAAAAAAAATCAAAGGATGTTGACTCTAGAGACTAGAAGACAGGGTCGGCTGATCCACAAACGTGGCTGCTTTATTACCACAAAAGTTTAATGTATAGTATATATATAAAATAAAAGTTTCAACTTTATAAGTTTACCTTCTAGCTTCGTCAACCATATCACAATAGAGAGACATTCAACATTTGCAAGTGCGATATAGCAATGGGAGAGGCTGCCAATGCCAAATGCAAGCAAAATGGATGTAAGAGAGTTTGAGATTAGAGAATGAAATCTAGAGTACAAGAGAGAGATGAAATAAAATTTGTAACTTTCAAGTATAAAAAAAGAGTTCTTTGATATTCTAATTTTTTTTTTTACAGAGATTGCAACATTTTTTTCTTAATTTATTGTATTTTTGGCTTTCCTAAGTGAAGTTACAGAGCTTATCTATCTGTTTTTTTTTTTTAACCGTAGAGTTGAAAATTTTATTTTATTTTTTCAATTTTCAAGGTTAACCTCATTTAGTTTATCTTTTTTTTTTTTGAATTTTTTAATAATTAACTTTTTAGTATTTTTTGGGCCTTTTTTCACTGTGGGCCCTTAGGCAACCGCCTAACTCGACTTGTGGATCAGCCGGCCCTAAACATCCAATAACTCTAAATGGATCAAAGTTCACGTAATATCATTGGTTCTGTTAGTAGTGGGTATGTCCTTTGTATCCACATGGATATGGGTGAAACAGGTCTGGTTCAATTTGGATTTGTACATTTTTAGAATTGAACTGATATACACTAGTTTTGAAAATTCAAGAAGCGATACTAGACCGATTCACTACCAAAACTGAAACTTCCAATTTTTCTAGTTTTGGTCCAGTTTTTCCTATTTTACGAATTATCAATGTTAGTAATAATATGATGTTTACATATACTAAAATATTAGTCTATTTATATTATAGTATAAATACATTGTTTTATAATAAGTTACACATACTAGTATAATATTGAATTTAACTATAGTCTATATAAGTTCTAGATTTTTTATATGGGTCTATATATAATCAAATCTATAAAAATGTATTTACAAAAAGAATATATAATATATGACGTATTTATCCTTGATATATATAAATATATCAAAAGTAAGTTTATATTAATAATTTAATATTAATGTTTATGTTTAATATTAAATTTTTTTACTATATTAATTTTATATTATAAATTAAAATTTATATGTTATATCAAATATTATATTAAAAATTATATGATTAATTTTATGTTAGATTATATATAATATAAAAAATTATATTATATATACTATTCTGTTTTGGTTTAAATCAATTTTCATATTTTTGAAAACCGGTAATGCATTGATTTAGGATAAGTTTTGGTTCTTAAGAACCAGTATCACACCAAATCACTTACAAACCAGACCGAACCCATCAGCTCGGTTCAATCTAGTTCGGTTCAACTAAAAAGGTTCTCATCTCTCTCTACAATTTCCTAGAGTAACCATTTTGAAATGTGAAATTATGTTATTAGACTTTAGTAGCCTCCCAAGCAACGTAGTTGTGTAATCACAATAAAGTGACGTGGGCTGTAAGACAAGCAAATATCTGGGCTTGTGGGAATTCCATTCCGTTTGAGGTAATTCGAATTAACCTTATTTGATATTGATATCAGAGACTATGATGCTTGTTTTCACCCCTATGAATGTGATACATGTTATTTGATGCTTTGGAATAAGTCTAAAAGCATGTAATTAATGATATACCATGATTATCTTTGTTTCAAATTTTTCATTAGAGGTTACGGCATGATATGTTTAAGATCAAATTCTATATATGAAAATATTCCTTATAATGTCATAAACATGCCCTTGAAATTTTGTGAGGTTTCGTTGCATGTAGAGGGAGAAATCCGAAACCCTAATTTTAAAGTTAATGTTTGGACCGTGATTTTGAGACAACTGTTAACCAACCAAATATTATTTTATGGAAATAAATCTTATATGATTAGAAATCTAAGTTCATAAGTTTTAATTTGACATATCATACACTTAATTCAAACTTAATATGAGTAAGTTATGGCCGATTAAAACTGGGTGGTAGAAATCGAGAAAAATCAGAAATTTGGATTAAGGAAGAAGACAATGAACATTAAATTTTGTTACCAGTCCTACTCAGTGTGATCCACCCATGCACTTCTGGGCCGTTTCTACTTACTTTATCGACATACATATACATTATGATGACGTAACTTTGTGTTTTGACATAAAAAAATTGAAAATGGAAAAGGAGATATATACTCTCCACCACGACAAGTGAAGCAAAGGCAGTACAACCTCTTGAGCCAAAACGAAGCCCACATCCATAGGAGGCACATGGGGTGCGTACGATGGCTTTTAGTTTTGTATTTTGATTACATGTGGCATGTGTAATGTTGGGTGGGCACTACAAAGTTCATATATATATATATATATATTTTATTGAGACCAAGAGTCAAGAAAATTTTTTAAAAATTGATGATCATAACATTTATTTTTGGGACATTTGTCAAACTTCTTCAAGTCCAACGTTTTGTTAAATTATTATTTGTAGATGCTTGTATTAAATTTTTATTTTTAAATGTATGTTCATATTGAATATGTATCTCTAGGTTTGATGACCTATTAAACCCTTCTCATTAGTTAAGAATATGGGTTTTTTTATCCAAACCATCATGCATACCACTATGATTGAATATTTGAGTTCATTAATATTTTTTTTAAAATTTAAATGGCTAGAGATGTCATTGGTAATTTGTTATACTCATGTGTAATGTATATATTTATTTTTATGTGAATTGATAAAGTGTAGCTTATAAGTATATCAATGATGTGGCATCCCTATTTATTTATTATTTTTTCAAAAGATTTGTAGTAGGATTTTTTTTTAGAAAAGAAATATTGGGAATGTAATTTTACCCTATTAAGGAATGTGTTTCACGTCTATTAATATACTTTAAGGTCACTTTAACATAATGTACCAAATTACTAATGAGGCTTCCGGTGAAACCTATGCACAATATGTTTAGCACTAACAATTATGGATCTTTCATATTTATTGAATGAATTATATGTGCATGATTTATGAGTTTCTTTTAAGACTTATCTGTAAATTTTATTCAAAATTAATTAGATGTGATGTTTTGACTTATATAGTTGGAGATGATTACTAGTTTTTTATGAAATTTTCGACCTCACCATGTACGAAGGAATTCCACAGCCTAGTTAGATTTTGAAATAAAATTAAATGAATGTCAATCTCGCGCAATGAATGTGTTGATAGTGGCCACTAAGAACGTTGTTGCTGACGTTACTAAAGGAGAGAAATTGAAGGGGACAAACTATGACATGTGGTATAGGAAAATCCAATATCTACTTAATGAACAAGAGATCCTAAAAAATCTGTCTCGCCTTATGATGCAAGTTGAGGAAGGGAATACTTCTTAACATCATCGTGATATGGAAGCCTATTAGGATTTGGCAAAGAAAGATCGGTGCCCACACTTTACCATACTTAGCAGTATGCACAATTATCTTATTGAAGAATTTGAGAATAGATCTACTAGCCAAGATATGTGGAACCAGTTGAAAATTGTCTATAGTAGGACATCAACTATTAGGTTTTGTACTCTCACTTTAAGGTTTGAACAATATGTTATGAACCCTAAACATATCATAATTGAGCATTTGAGATTTATATTTGCCTTGATTTGTAATATAAAAACTGTTAGAAAAAATCTCACTAATGAACAACAAGCTACTACTGTGATACGATATTTGCCCGAGAAACATAGGGGTAAATGAAACTTATTTTGACACAGTGAAAATAATAGGACTTTGGTTGATATATCTCGTTATTTAGAGCTAGAGGCCGAGTGCATAGATGTGTATCATAATACTCTTATTGTAGCTCAAGCTAGGAAGTGCAAAGCATTTACGCTTAAGCACAAAAAATATGGGAGATCTGCTGGATCGACAAATAGTCTTGGACCAAGGGATGAAAAACTAGCTAAGCACCATATACACTTTGTTTGTGAGTGCACTAAGGCAAACAAAGTATCCACTAAACACGAGTCTCTCATTACTTATGTTAGTTCACATATTTTTGTTACCCATTCAATCCTTGAATGGATTATAGACACATGAGCAACCAAATATGTAACTCGAGATTGAGTTATGTTGATAGATTATAGAAGAATACCAATTGGCAGACAATACATTATATTAGGTAATGGAACTTGTGAGGAAGTGTTTGGAGTTAACACCTACCAACTCAAGATGCATCTAGGACGCTTATTATTTCTTCATGTTGTGCTATATGCACCTGGTGTTCAATGTAATCTATCTTCAATTATTTTTGTGTTAAAACTTGGTTTTACTTTTCACTTTGATGACCCTCAGCTGGACTTTTATTTGGATATGATTTTATATGAACATGATTTTCTTTCAAATGATTTCTTTATGATGGATTTAGATAATTATTCATTTTCTTTTTATGGTTTCAAATGATGATGATATTGTTTCTAATTCATTAAAATAACATGTTAAACTAGGCCACATAGGCAAAGATAGTCGCTAAACCAGCTAGAGAATGCTTATTGAGGTCTCACGCTAATATAAGCCTACTAGTGTGTGAGCCTTGTTTAGCTAGGAAAACGTGTAGGAAGCCTTTCGGAAAGGCTCATTGGACATCTTATTCTTTAGAACTAGTCCATTATGATATTGGACCTTTGAATGTGAATGCACACCATGGCACCTAGGGGTGTAATCGGTCCGGTCCATTTTTATATAAAATTTAGGATCGAACCGATATGCACTGGTTTTACATTTTCTGAAATCAATTACACATTGGTTACCCCCCTAAACCGATATTCTGGTTTTACCAGTTTCCAGTTCAGTTTGGTTCGGTTATATTATATATTATATATTATATAATATAATATATTATAGTATATAATACTATAGTGATAATATATTGTAGTATATTATAATATATATTATAAATATATTATAGACTATAGTAAAATATTATAGTATATTATAATATATAGTGATATAGTATTAGTATAATTATGAATATGCACTATATAATATTAGTATAACTATTAATACAATAAATAAAAAAATATAAGATTTTAAAATTTAATATTATATTAATTAGTAATTTATCATATAAAACAAAACTATTTTATATATAATTATATATTATATATAAAAAAAATAAAATATATATAAATCAGTTTGATCCGGTTTTAGAAAAAGAAAAATTAAAATTGGACTGATTTTCTTTTCTAAAACTGGACCAGACTGATTTTTACTGGTTTTAAGAAAAATAAAATTGGTATCGGACCGAACCAAACTCAAGACCTAACTGATCCCACTGGTTTGGTCCGATCCGGTTTACCGGTTCATCGTTTTTTTTACACCCCGAATGGCGCCTCTTATTTTCTCAAGTTTATAGAAGACTACTCACATTTTAGTTATGTCTATCTAATCTCCCATCGGTTTGAAGTATCTGATTGCTTCAAGTGCTTTGTGGCTAAGGTTGGAATCAAAAAGAAAGAAATTTTAAAATTCTACAAACTAATCGAGGTCGTGAGTACTTGTTTTAAGAGTTTGAGGGACTATGTGAGTAAATGAGGATATGTAGGCAATTAATGATTCTTGGCACACCGCAACAAAATGGTGTTGCGAAAATGAGGATTCATACCTTATTGGAAATGGTTTGACCAATGATGGGACAAATGAATCTATCAATATCATTTTGGGGGTGCTCTTCTAGTTATTGCCTACATTTTGAATTGTGTGCTTTGTAAATATGTTCCTTTAAACCCATATGAGTTATGGAATAACACAAAATCAAATTTGGAATATTTGTGGAATTATTTGTGGATTATGTTCACACCACTTCCCATAAATATGGAAAACTTGACCCTAGAGCTAATAAGCATATCCTTATACGATATTCAAAGAGCTCAAAGGGCTATGTAATGATTGGTGAACATTCTAATGGAGGAATGAAGGAAATAGAGTCGTGTGATGTCACATTTATTGAGAATGATTTTTCCAATATTAATGAAGCACAAAAAGATCTTGAACTTTTTGAGTTGCAAGAACTTGAGGGAATTATACCATCTTTTAACTTGGGTAGAGAATTATAACATCCTAAAATTGCAAAAGATAAAAGCCGTAATTTGCCTTCTATTGGGAGTGTACCACTAAAAAGTGACTCACAAGAGTCTCAATTATGTAGAAGCGAATGTGGAACTATTTCTTGTCATCATTTCGAGATTGAAGGTGAATATTTCATATATGCTTCATCTGACTTTGATGAGCCTTTTTCTTATGAGAAAACACTAAGTTCTAAGTTCACTTGCTTCAAATAAATGGCTAGATGTTATGAGAGATGCGATGAGTTCTATGGAAAAGAACCAAGTTTGGGAGTTGGTTGATCTTCCACCTAGGCACAAATTTATTGAAAACAAATGGGTTTTAAAAATTAAGCACTAGCTATATGGATTAATTGACAATTATAAGGCTCGACTCGTGGTAAAGGGCTATACCCAAAGAGAGGGTATAGATTAATGAAGAAACATTCTCTCCTTTGTGTTGAGATTTGCTTCCCCTCATCTCATTCTAGTCATAGTTGCACATCTAGGTTTGGAACTTTTTCAAATAGATGTGAAAACTGCATTTCTTAATGGAGACCTAGATGAGGAGAGATATATGGATCAACTTATTGGTTTTGAGGTTAAGGGACAAGAGTGCAAAGTATGCCACCTGAAACGTTCCATTTACAACCGTAAACAATCGTTTAGACAATGATAGTTCATATTTCATGAGGTCATTACTTCAGTTGGCTTTGAGATGTTAGAAGAAGACCATTGTGTGTATGTCAAACGTACAAGGAAGAGTTTTGTAATTTTGTCGTTATAAGTGGATGATATCTTATTAACTGAAAATGATATGAAAATAATTGTTGTTACAAAAGGGTGGTTATTCTCTACTTTTGAGATGAAGGACATGGGTTAGACAAATTATGTGCCTGTAGTTAAAATTTATGGGATTAGTCTAGGAGATTTCTTGGTTTGTCTAAAAAGACTTACATTAAGAAGATTTTAAAACAATTCCGTATGTACAATTTCAAACTTGTAAGCACTCCAATTGAGAATAATTATACATTAGCCTAGAACATTACCTAAAAGTGATAAGGAAAAGAAAGAAATGATGAAAGTTCTTTATGCAAGTGCAATTGGAAGTCTGATGTAAGCTATGTTGTATACACGACCTGGCACTTGCTTTACTGTTAGATTGGTTAGTCGTTACCTGAGTAAACCAGGATGTAACACCCGAGCCAAGCACCAAGCCCACTTTCTAAAACTTTTAGGGTTTATACAAATGACAAGCCTACTTGAGATTAACGAGTATTTTTTTTTTTTTGGATTGGACTATGGGCCTGAATTTTTATTTTTGGTAGATAACATATAGTTTTTATTGGGCTTGTTAAGTAGCTTAAAATCTTTAAATATTATTGGATTAGGTGAAATATTTTTATGGGCGAGAAAATTAGTGGGACAAGTTAAATTATTTTAGAGAGAGATTGAATCGAAGCCCAAAACTTAAGGAAAAAGCCCACACCTTGCTCGCCCATGACCCAAGCAGTGAGAACCAAATATCAAAACCTTTACCATGCATGTCTCCACACCTTTTCCTATGCCATGCACATCTCTATCTTTCTAGGGTTCACACCATCGGTGCATGTATAAATACCCATATAATCTGCACTTCATGCAAACGCTACTTTTCTCTTCTTTCCCAACCTAGGGTTGTTGCAACCTGAGTTCTTCAGTGAAAATCCTCCACAAATTTTCTTCCACCCCTCACGGCCATCCCGTCCCCATGCCAAGGTTTGCCCAACCTCACACCGAAGCCATAGTCCGCGTCCAGGAAACACCAAACCACTCATAGCCATTAATTCTCATGACAACCACCCCAGACCCACCAACAACCTCTCAGCCCCCTTAGAAGCCAACCTCCACATCGTGAGTCCTCATTTCATGTAAAACCAATGCCACATCCCAGCCCTCTGTCATCCTGTAAAGTCACTAGACCAGTGTACCCCCACCATAACACCCCTTTACTCAACCACCATGGGATAGTTCAACTCCAAGCACAACAACCACCTGCATGTAGAAACAAACATGCACTTCTATTTTTAGTGCTCAAAACACAGCATGGCCAAAGGAAGCTCGTTAGCCAATTTCTCACCGGAAACGGCCACACGACACAACCATAGCTCGGTCGTCATACTCCCAAGACCATTGCACATAACACCCTCTCTCTCACCACGTTCTCATACCCTCTTCGTCTCTCTTACTCTTTGTCTCTCTCTCTCTCTCTCTCTCTCTCTCTCTACGTTCTCACTCATTCGGCCATGAATGACAGTCCACACTCTCTCTTCGTGCTTTGCCACCACTCCTAGCTGTGCCGTCGTTGATAGTCACCCAAGTTGCAGCCACACGTAGCTCTCTCAGTAAGGATCTGTCCTCTCTATGTCACAGGTTGGTCTGGAGATAAGTTTGTAGTTCAAGAAAGTTTTATTTTTTTATTTTTAATTTGCAGCCCCTTCCCAAAGAACCCCTTCCCAAAGAACCCATGCATGTTTTGGTCAATCCCTAGAATACCCTTGTCATTAAACAGGTTCTACCTTGGCCATAATTATTCTTTAGTTATTAAACCCACTTTGTGTGGGCTTTGTTTTAAATACAAGAATCTTATAAAGGAAATAAATAAGTTTGTAAATTGTATTTTTGGTATTATATTATTTTTAATAAATTGAATTTCATAAACAAATATTAAGCGTACAGTTTTATTTTGAACACTGTAAATTTGATTAAGTCTATTTTTATTAAACAAAGTCTTTAATAGTTTTTATATTAGTGAATATGGATTAATTTGAGAAATGATGATATTTTAGGGTTACGAGAATTTGAGAATTTTTTAAAAAATAGTTTAATTAAGTATTTCAAGGTTTAAGTATCAAAATACGTGTTTAATTGGAAATTTATGAAAGTTGCATAACGATCTTATAGGTGACGAGTAATATTTGTATGGTACTGTTGTGAAGAAATTCTGAAAAACTAAAAAGTCTAGGTAAACGGAATTGCTATGCTAGATTTTGTATAAATGAAATTAACTGGGGTCGATTTTGAAAAGTATGCATATTTTATTATGAAAAGAAATTTGAAACAACCTCAGTTATTTGTTTTGCATTACTCATGAAATCTGTATGAAAGAGAAAAATATTTTTGTCATAACTAGTGTAGACATGAGTTATTTTTGGCATTCTATTTTTGAACTTTGTAAAAGGAGCGAATATGAAATTTTGTGCATAGTTATTTCATGATTTGATTCTGTTGAGTTCTGAATATGTTATATACTCTGATAGGATATGATATGACTTCTGAAAACCCCTGACATGATATTCTGTTTCTGTTCCATTCTGACCTTATCACGGCTATAAAACTGTAGCCTTTGTTTGGGTTGGTACCAACTTTTGTGTTTCAGATGCACCCACTTTGAAAGCCAAACTGGTTTTCTGCGTGATCTTTCTTATGTGCACACTCGGGGTTCTGAAAATGAATAAGGGGAATATTTCACATTCTGTTTCTGCTCGGTTAGTTGTCGGAATTTGCACAACCCTACCACGGGGGTTAAACATGGAATTATGTTTTGATGTGATGTTTTAGTTATGCTATCCCCAAGGAACTTTGAATAATAATATTTTTGAACTTTCACTTTGATATTTTTGATAACATGTTTTGATTCCGAATTATGAAAATATAAATATTTTGTTCTACATTCTGAATTCTGTAAATGGTCATGTTTACATACTAATATATGTTCTCTACTTACTGAATTGTTGATAACTCACCCCTTATCTTTACAATATTTTTTAGATAAATTTGATGCCTCAGCTGGAAGTCAAGAGTATGAGGTTTTAGCATGGTTGATGATCGTAGAGGAATAAGTGCCAAGTACAAAGTATTTATTGGAGAGTTTTTAGTTAGTAGATTTATTATTTTATGTTATTTTAGTGTTTTAAGTTATGGATTTGTCCAAGTTTGTGGATATTTTAAGTTATTTTATTATGGTATTTCTATGTGTCCTGGTGAAAGAACATATATATTTGGTATTGAATAAATAAATTTATATTTTATGGAAATTTTGGAATATACAATTATGTTATAAGAGATGATTTTATGTCACAAGAGCTAACTTTTTGGACCTCCGGGACTAGGGAGTTACACAGGACCTGTTCATTAGTAACCAATTAAGAGAAGTTTTAGATATCTTCTTGGGACAACAGACCTTGTTCTTTACTATCAAGGTGGAGACATGAGATTGATGAATTATAGTGATACTGATTGGGCTATTGATAAAGATGAAAATAAATCCAAGATGGGTTACATATTTATGCTTAGATTTCATAATGTAGTAAGAAATTATCATGCATTGTTTGGTCTACGATGGAGTCAGAGTATATTGCTTGTTTAGCAGTGGTACAATAGGTTGTTTGGTTGAGGAAATTTTTTTAGCGCCTAGAGGTTACGACTCTTGCAAATGAAGTTGTTAAGATATATAATGATAGTATGACAACTTTGGCATATGCCAAGGATTCTAAATACCATGATAGAACCAAACACATAGATATTTATTTTCACAATATTTGAGATTTTGTTGCGCGAGGTGAAGTGATCCTACAACATATCTTTAGTAACAAGATGATAATTGATTCTCTTACTAAGGCTACTAGTAAAAATGTTTTCTAAACCCATGTTAGGAATTTAGGACTTCTTCGAATTTGATGTGTTGTATTAAGGATACTTTAGACTTTATTGTACATTTGATATTGTTAGTATCTATTGCATCAGTAAGATTATTGTGTTTATCTCATATTATTAATTAATTGATACTAAGTAAAAAACACACATTTTAATGATGTCACCAGACAAAGATCAGTCCACTCATTTAGATAATCACCTTGGCACTTGAATAGCAAGTAAGATGAAACAAATTGTTTACTTTGACGTTTAGAAAGCAAGCAAGTAAACATCTCAATGCTTTTGGAGCATTTAAGATAAATTTAAAGAATGTCGCTTTAGCTTGGCTAAGATGAGACTTTCAAGAGTCGTATATAAAATATTTGTACAACTTCATGAAACCTGATTTAAATGGAATGTGAGATCTTAGGCAGACGTTAGATGAGTGACTACTAAGAAACTCAAGTTAAAGTGCCTTTGTGATGACTATACTAAGATTCCTATGACGTTTGAATGTGATAAGCTCAATTGAGTTGGAGTTCTGTTGTAAAATACATTCATACAATATGTGCTATAGATGACCATATGATAGAGTGATTGGATGAGTCACTGTTTCATCACTATGTGAGCACTAATGAATCCATAAATGATCTATTCCTTTGCCCTTGAACCTAGTTTTGTGTCATGAGATGAAAAGCATGTTTTCTTAGGATCACGAATGATACGGTCTCGCGGAGCATGTCTAGGAGAGTAGTTAAATCTAATTAAATTGACATGAGTGCCTAGGAAAAATTGTTGGGATTTTTATTTGTTATTTTATGTCTCATAACCTAGGCAATTATGTCGTCTTGACTCGATATAATCATGAGCATATGATATAATATGAGGTTAAGAATTGCTTTGAGTTATAACCTCGTGAAGGATTATGAACCCTTGACCTAGTGAGATTAAGTAGTCTGAGGCATAGACGAGGTGTTATGAGTGATGTATTATATTAGTAAGAAAGTGACTTAATATAGTACTTCTACTCGTTGCCTTCTAGTTAGGTTGCACGCTTCATTTTCTAATTGAGAGATCAGAATGAGATTGCTAATGGGCATGATACCCATTATGGACAAATAGGAGCTGTTAGAAGTGGATATCCCATTACCCTTGTTGTGTCCACGAGTGGGAAAGTTACAAGTAGTTATGTAACTCCACACCATTAAAAGTTAATTAACCCCCTATCGTCAGTGCTTAATTTTAGGGAAGTTAATTAACTACCCATTAGAAAACTCTATAAATGAGAATTTTACGTACATTAATAATAAGAGTGGAAAAGGCGAACATACCAGAAAGCTATCATCTCTTTCTACAATTTTCTAGAGCAACTATCTTGAGCTCTTGATCTTGAAATGCGAAATTATCGTAAAAGACTCTAATAGTCTCCTAAATGATATAGATGTGTAATTACAATAAAGTAATGTAGGCTGTAAGACGAACAAAGATAAAAATTTGTGGAAATTATACTCTATTTAAGATAATTCAAATTAACTTTATCTAACAGGTTCATTAAGTGTTATTAGATGTTACATGTCTATGGTAATAATTTTAGTAAGGACTTGGCTTGCCTCAAATATCTAAAAGACTCACATTTCCTTTATTTTGTCTACTTTGTATTGCATATTTCTCTCTTTTATCATATATGTTGTTCAAACTCTCTCTCTCTCTTTTAGTAATATTAAATATAATTTTAATGAGTGCAAATTCCATGTAATCTTTTAAAAAAAAGTAGAATCAATAATTAAAAATATTAATTTTTTTATATAGATCTTATATTTACTAACTTTTTACATATTTTAAAATTATAAATATCATTCTTCTTCTTTTTATTTATTTTACTTACTATTGTGTTGCTCTCTTACGAATTTTTTCAAGTTTTTGAAGTAGATCATTTCCATAAATTACCCAAGATTTCTTTTTTCAAAAAAAATTATCAAACAAAAGAGATAGAAAACAGAAAAGATCTTTAGGTTCCGTTTGGCTGCTGGGATTTTTTATCTCAAACATAAAATTTTCATCTCATTATTACAATTTTTTTAAATATTTATATAAAATATAATAAATTATTTAATTTTTTTTTATTTTTTAAACTTTTAAAATAATAATACTAAAAAAATAATAATAATAATAAAATATTAATATTTTATTTTAAAATTCAAAATTCTATGAAGCAGAAGCTTAAGATTTGCTCGTCCTTGCACTTTAAAAAAACAACAGTTTTTAGTAATCATTTACATCCCGACGTTGCGAAGGGAAATACGTCAAACGACACCGTCTCCATCTACTTTCTACGATCAACCGTACTACATGTAAACCCCATCAGAGTGAACTGACAGCGAAGAATGTTAGCTTCCATCTTCACATCGTCAGCTTCCAGACTCTTCCACAAACCCTCAGCTTTCTCACTTGTACGGACGCTCTCTCCCTCCGCTTCTCGCCTTCAAGTTCGTTCAATGGCGGACTCTGCTTTCAAGAAAATTCAGATTAAGAGGGACGACACTGTGAGTTTTGCTTACCAGATTTGTAATCAGCTGCTGTGATGTGTGCTTCATTTTCATTTCCTTCCTCATTCTGATTCTTTTTATTTCTTCTTGTTCCTCATTCTGATTAACCGTTTTGTTTTTTTGTTAACCGTTTTTAACTTTTGTTCCTCATTAGGGTTGTAATGTTACCGAGATTTTTTTTGGTAGTTGAAATTCATTTGGGTCTCCTTGTGTAATTGAATGGCTGTGAATCAAATTGCATTGTAAATATAGGTATGACTATCCATGATGTTGAATTGATCTATTGAATAAGGATCAAAGGAAAAATCAACAAATGAAAATGGTAGCCATCCCGGACAACAGATGACTGATTTGATGGCGATCCTACGGAAATTGTGGCTACAGCGATAAATATTTCCAATGCCCTCCTTGATGATCATCGGTTTTACTGCTAAATGTTTGTTTTAGAAATGATTGGACTATTCTAACTCCATGGATGCCTGAAACACCCGTTGGGAATGACTAGCTTACCGAATACAATTTGTGGGAATTTCATTCCTATTACAGAATGATATACCAGCTGCTACATTGCCAAACGCCTCAGGGAACATGCAACAGAATTCCCAACAAACTTCCAGCAAATAATTTGTTATTTGTATAATTGTTAGGGATACTTCAGTACTTTTTTATTGTATAGCTTAGTCGATCCTTTCTATAAATTCATCACTGTACAGCATAGAGAAACAAGTGATTGCAGAATTCATTCCTCTTTTGCCTCTGTCATTTACAATCCTTTTGCTCTGTTTTTCTTCCATTTTCGCTGTGCTCAAAATTGGCTGGCACCATTTTTGCTAAATCTGACATGGTATCAGAGTTGTGAAAATGGCCGCCATCAATCCTCCCACCACCAAATATACCAACCTTGCAGACCCAACCAACCCTTATAGACTCGAAACCTCAGACAATCCTGGCACCATGCTTGTCACAAAACTCCTTATTGCTGAAAACTTTTCTACGTGGTCTCGATCAATTCACCGTACCCTTTGAGCCAAGAACAAGCTTGGATTCCTGAATGGAACCTTCACCAGACCATCAAAACCTGATGACCATCTTTTTGAGCTCTGGGAAAGGTGCAACGACATCGTTGTGTCTTGGCTGCAGAACTCCATTAGCCTCCCTCTTCAATCTTCTATTGCATTTGTTGATGATACCCATGACATATGGAATGAGTTACAGGAATGTTTTTCCCCACAAAATGGCCCACGCATCTATGAACTCAAGAAGACATTGGCCAATCTTACCCAAGATGACGATTCAGTAAATACTTACTACGGTAAACTTAAATCTCTTTGGGATGAATTATCTGTTTATGATTCCATACCTGCTTGTTCTTATAGCTCAACCAAGCTTCTTTCAAACCGATACCAGCGAGACTGCATGATCCAATTTCTCATGGGTCTTCATGACTCCTTCAGCAATGTCCGCGACCAGATCATGCTAATTGATCCCCTCCCACCAGTCAACAAAGTCTTTTCTTACATCCAACAACAAGAATGCCACCGCTTGTTCACCTCTTCATCCCCACCCAATGATTCCATTGCCCTAGCTGGTCGAAAATTCCCTTCCACACCTTCCCCAAATCTAGGCAAAAGAGATAAACCATATTGTATGCATTGCAAAATCATTGGTCATACATTAGCAAATTGTTTTAAATCAGGCAATGCTGAATCTTCTCTCTGCCCCCACTGTGAGATGATTGGTCATACTGTTGATTGATGCTACAAGCTTTATGGGTACCCTCCCAGCCACAAGCTTCATAAACTGAGAGCAAATGCAACCTCTCTTGGCTCCTTTTCTGAAGTTAACTCTGAACCAAGTCTATCGTTGACAAAAGAGCAATATCAAAACCTCATAGCCTTGCTGTACGGCAAGGATTCTTCACCATCTGACAATCAAATTCAGACGGTTATACCTTCCAACCCTCACTCCTCTTCTGCTGCTAGTATTTCCTTTTGTTTCTCCTCATCTTCTCTTTTGTCTACTCCTTGGACCATTGACACAGGTGCCATGGATCATATGATCTGTAGCACCTCCCTTTTCACCACTATCACTGCCACTATTTCACAATCTGTCAAACTCCCCAATGGAGAAATAGCTGTCGTCACACACGTTGGTACCGTGCAAGTGATAGCCACCATTCTCCTCCATAACATTCTCTATGTACCATTAATTAATTTTAATTTGTTGTCTGCTTGTAAGCTTGCACGTCAATTAAATTGTTGTCTCATCTTCCTTTTTAATTCGTGTTTTTCATACGGGGCCTTTCTTCCTAGACAACGATTGGGAAGGGTAGCATGGAACATGGACTTTACCACCTCCTCCAAGATCCAGTTTTTCCTCAAGCTTTAACCAACACTTTGTCACAAAATTTTCATCCACAAAATTACATTTCAGCTTTTGTACAACCTGCCGATGGTGTCCATGACTTATGGCTTTGTCAATTAGGTCACCCCTCTCATAACCGTATGCAATTAGTTTATAATCCTCATGTACTCAAACAGATGAATACAAAGCACATTTTACCATGCTTAGTATGTCCTCTTACCAAACAGACTTGCTCACCTTTTAATTCTAGCATTCATACTATTACTTCTTATTTTGAAATTATACATTGTGATTTGTGGGGACCCCATTCCATTATTGCCCACGATGGTAGTAGATTTTTCCTCACCATTGTTGATGACCATTCACGCTGCACTTGGGTCTATCTATTGAAAAAGAAATATGATGCTCGCTCATGTCTCAAGTCGTTTTGTCACTTAGTCGCAAATCAATTCAACACTCGAGTAAAAATTCTGCATAGCGACAATGGACCCAAGTTTTTCATGGCTGGTTTCTACTCTGAATAAGGCATTATTCACCAAAAATCTTGTGTAGAAACACCCCAGCAAAATGGTTTAGTCGAGCGCAAGCACTGATACCTTCTTCAAGTTGCTCGTGCTCTTCGATTCCAATCTAGCATCCCTCTACATTTATGGTCTGACTGTGTTCTTACTGCCACTTATTTGATCAATCGAATTCCCACTCCCCTTCTCCAAAATAAAACTTCCTATGAATTACTTTTTCATAAACCACCTTCTTACTCACATTTATGTGTTTTGGCTGCCTTGCATTTGCATCAACTATTTCACAACATCGTCACAAGTTCGATCCTCGTAGTCGATGTTGTGCATTTCTTGGCTACCCTTTTGATGTCAAAGGCTACATGTTACTTGACCTCAACACCCATCAAATTTTTCTATACCGCAATGTTGTTTTCCACGAAACACTCTTACCATTTCATACTCCCTCCCTTCTTCCCAAACCAAACATACTCTCAACCCCAACACTATCTCTTGATTTCTTCTTACCTAACCCTGATTCCACCTGTGCCACTCCCACGCTTCATACATCTCTCCCTGCTAAACCACACCCATCATCCTCAGCACCTCAAATTTTCCTAACAGCACCTTCACCACCACCCCCACCACCACTTCAATGTTCCACACGAACACGCAACACTCCTTCTCACCTCAACAATTACATTTGCCCTTCTGTACTCAAACCACCCCCTTTACAAACAATAGATTCTTCTCACTTGCAGGTGGCCCATGCTCCTAATGATCATTCTTCATCATTGTCTGCGGAAGCACCCCATCCACCTAGTAAAGCCTTTCCTCTCTCTTGCACTCTTTCTTTTCACAAATTATCTTCTTATTTTTCTTTTGCATATGCCATTTCATCCTCCATTGAACCTTCTTCATAAGGTGAAGCTATTAAAAATCCTAACTGGTGTGAGGCTATACGATTTGAAATAGCTGCTCTTGAACTCAACAATACTTGGTATCTTGTTGACTTGCCCCCTAGCAAGTGTGCTATCAGCTGCAAGTGGATATTCAAGATTAAATACCATTCTAATGGCAGCATCGAGCGCTACAAGGCGCGCTTAGTTGCCAAAGGTTTTATCCAACAGGAAGGCCTCGACTACACGGAAACTTTCTCACCCGTGGCTAAATTAGTCACTGTCCGAACTTTGTTAGCGGCTGCATCCATTCAAGGCTGGTTCCTCAAGCAATTCGACGTTCAAAACGCCTTTCTTCACGGCGATTTAGAAGAAGAAATCTTCATGTGCAAACCCCCTAGTTTTTCAAAGGGGTCTTCCTCCCAAGTTTGCTGCCTCAACAAAAGTCTCTACGGCTTGAAACAAGCCTTGAGACAATGGTACCAGAATATATATATATTTTTTGATAAGTATGGTACCAGAAATTTTCTAATGCTTTACTTGATTTTGGTTTTCAGCAGTCCAAAGCCTACTACAGCCTTTTTACTCAACTCAAACATGGATCATTCACTGCCCTCCTTATTTATATTGACGATATTATCGTTGCTAGTTCTCACATGGAGTCTATTGAAGTTCTTCAAGGATTCCTCAATGATCACTTTCAAATTAAGTCTCTTGGCAATCTCCGTTACTTTCTTGGCATTGAGGTCACCCGCTCTCCCAAAGGAATTTCCATCTGCTAGCGTAAATATGCACTCTATATTTTAGCGGATGCTGGCTCACTTGGTTCTTGACCCCTCAAATTACCAATGGATCAAAATCTCAAACTTAGCAAAGATGATGGAGATCCTCTCTCAGATCCACTTCCCTATCGGCGCCTAGTTGGTAGAATCCTCTACCTCACCATCACTCGGCCCGATCTCTGCTACTCAGTCCAGCACTAGAGCCAATTTATGACAACACCTACAACGACACACCTTCATGCTGGCTCATCAAGTCCTACAGTATATTAAAAATGCTCCTAGACAAGGCCTTCTTTTTTCTTCCCATTCTTTTCTTACTCTTCGTGCATACTTAGACTCGGATTGGGCCTCCTGTCCAGACTCATGTCACTTAGTTATGAGGTTTTGCATTTTTCTTGGACGATCACTCATCTCATGGCGATCAAAGAAACAGGTAGTTGTCTCTCGCTCCTCTGCTAAGGCCAAGTATAGGGCCATGGCAACGACTTAATGTGAACTGCATTGGTAATCTTATATACTTCAAGATTTGCACCTCTCCATTTCTCTTCCAATAGGTTTGTACTGTGACAATCAAGCTGCGCTCCACATTGCTAAGAATCCGGTTTTTCACAATTGCACCAAACATATCGAGATGGATGGTCACATCATCTGCGACAAAATTCAAGCTGGTTTTCTGCGTACTTGCTCCATTCGTTCTTCTTCTTAGCTTGCGGATGTATTCACAAAGGCTCTGCCATCCTCACAATTTATACTTCTATTATCCAAGATGGAAATAGAAAATATCCATTCTCCATCTTGCGGGGGGATATTACAGAATGATATACCAGCTGCTACATTGCCAAACGCCTCAGTGAACATGCAACAGAATTCCCAACAAACTGCCAGCAAATAATTTGTTATTTGTATATTTGTTTAGGGATATTTCAGTACTTTTTTATTGTATAGCTTAGTCGATTCTTTCTATAAATTCATCACTGTACAGCATAGAGAAACAAGTTGTTGCAGAATTCATTACTCTTTTGCCTCTGTCATTTACAATCCTTTTGCTCTGTTTTTCTTCCATTTTCGCTGTGCTCAGAATTGGCCGGCACCATTTTTGCTAACTCTGACAATTCCCTCTAATGGAAGTTGTGGATGAAGTATTTGGTCTTTCGTGCTAGTTGTGAATATTGGGAAGAATAAGTAAAAGCGTGGCCGATTCATTATAATTACTTTTGGATTGAGCAACTTTCAAACATGTTCGTTGCCTTCTCCACGTACTCTATACAATTTAGTGCTTCACCTTACGAGGAGATTAGTGTCTTAGATTCATGTGGGCTGTGAAATTTGAAAATGTGATGTTTCTAAATCTTATGGGACATGAGATGTATTTACGATGATGTGTGTTTAGAGGAAGGGAGATGCACTTGTAGCTGCTGTTTCACAAATTTAAGGATACTGGATACCCAGTATGTCAGCTCAATATATTATGCATGTAATGTTAAGGAGTTTCATTGCATCCATCTTAAAAGTCCACTATATAGCTGAATATTCATACTTTATTGCATTTTGCACTGATATTCTCCTTATGTATTAATTTATTATTTTCATAATTGATCAGGCATTTGATGCATACGTGGTTGGCAAAGAAGATGCTCCTGGGATTGTTGTGCTTCAAGAGTGGTGGGGTGTCGACTTCGAAATCAAGAACCATGCTGTGAAAATTTCTCAACTTGGCCCTGGTTTTAAAGCACTTATCCCAGAGTAACAATACGTGCTTCATTCTATATAAAAATTAGTTGTTTATCAATGCCATCACTATTCCATATTAGTGTTTTATTTGTTTGAGTGTTGTTACTTTTTACTTCTTACTTCAGTTTGTATCGGGGAAAGGTCGGTCTGGATGTTGCAGAAGCACAACATTTGATGGATGGTCTTGATTGGCAAGGTGCTGTGAAAGATATCTGTGCTTCAGTTAACTGGCTTAAAGCAAATGGCTCAAAGAAGGTGTGTTGTTTTTTTTTTTCTTGTTGGATAAATAAAGAATCTGAATGGCTGATTTAAGTTGCATCATAATAGTATTTTATGATTAACTTAATAAACAAACATTTTACCATCTATAAATCTTGGTCCTCAGGGATCAACAATCTATAACTTTGTGATGGGTTTTTTTTTTTTTTTTTCACAATTTTATTTATACTGCCATGTATGGCCCTGAGATTGGCCTTAATGGTACAGGATTATTTCCTATGTATGATCCAATGCATTTGAATGAAGTTATTTTTACTCCTTAGAATGCTTTTTCTACAATGTCACTCCACAAAAAGGCGTATTTAACTAGTGCTTTTTGCTATCCTCATTTACATGGCTGAAGTTTAAGGGATGAATGATGTTAACATTTCAAAAAGCAAACTTATGGCTTCATTGTAATAGGTAGGTGTAACGGGTTTTTGCATGGGGGGTGCTCTATCTATTGCTAGTTCTGTTCTGGTTCCTGAGGTTGATGCTGTTGTTGCATTCTATGGAGTTTTGTCATCAGAACTTGCAGACCCTGCCCAAGCTAAGGCTCCCATTCAGGCTCATTTTGGGGAGCTTGATAGTTTTGTTGGCTTTTCTGATGTGACGGTATGGCATCTTCCTTTATAGCCGTCAGTCTTAATCATTATTAGTTATCTTCATTATAGGTTAAAATTTACCATTGCCTATGGCTTAGTTGTTGATGCTAATGAGCTTTTGTTCAATTTTTCTTTTACCTTCCATTGTTTTAAACCATGTGCATAGGCAGAAGCCATAATCCCCTATTCATAAATATTCTAATTCCATTAATATTCTAATTAATAAAAATCTAGATGTGACCTCATTGCAAAAGTTACCAATGACTCATTTCATGAAGCACTAGCAACTCTCTAGCTTGAGGCATTTAAAGCCTTTCAAAATTGCCAGATGATATTGTTTTGAGTTCTTGCAGTAGTAGTGATTTCCATTTGGGAGCATTGAAAGGTGGTGGAATTGTTGAAAAGTACAATTAGAGAATATGTGGACTAA
Source organism: Carya cathayensis (assembly GCA_011037825.1). Classification (NCBI taxonomy): domain Eukaryota; kingdom Viridiplantae; phylum Streptophyta; class Magnoliopsida; order Fagales; family Juglandaceae; genus Carya; species Carya cathayensis. The sequence continues at coordinate 623,485 of QGSO01000239.1, forward strand.
AGGAGAGGCTAAATGATCATCAAGTTATATCGTGTACCCGTAAACCTTAGATTCAACCATCCCTCTACAGTTAAAATTAAAATTTGTCATAATTGATGTTATAATGTTTACTGGACCAGGGTTTACTCTGCAGGGGTGGGTCCAAAGGGCCTTGCCTTGGAGAGGTTCCCCGACATCAAAAAAAAAAAATTAATGTTATGATTACTGAACAATTTAAATGACAACTTCATTGAAATTATTTATAAAAGAAAAAAGGAAAAAGTAACGACCTGCCTTTTTGGTTTGTGCTACATGCTCATTGTATCTTGTGATATATTGAGTTTTCAGGCTGCCAAGGCTTTGGAGGAAAAGCTGAAAGTGTCAGGAGTTCCCTTTGAGGTACACATTTATCCAGGCAATGCACATGCTTTCATGAACAGGTCTGCAGATGGTGTGAAGAGGAGGAAGGGCATGGGAATGCCTGATGAGGATGAAGCTGCAGTTGAGCTGGCTTGGTCTCGCTTCCAGTCATGGATGACTCGCTATTTATCTGCTTAAGCAGTTTCATGTTCTGGCATTCTGCTACTACCTTGAAGTGTGGCCCTCTACATTAGCCTGAGAGATTTGATGCCCAAATTTGCTGCTTGTTACTCTTCATGGTGATAATGGATATATAATCGTGAGGATTCTACTTGATGGTGAAACTTATAACATTATTCTAGTTTGCTTGTAGTTATGCAAATAAATTAGTTTGTTGTGCAGAGCTATCATATGGTTCTTCCCCACTATTATTTTTTCACGTTTGGGTCTGGTTTGGATAGAGAGAGCTTTCATCTCATCTTATATCATCTCATCTCAACATCTAAATATCACAAATATTAACACTTCAATTTTAAATTTTCAATTTTTTTTCGAGCAGAGTCGGTGACGGGGGGATCTCCACGTGTTTTATTTGAACGGCTGTGTTCAACTGCTTTGCAAACTGCATATCAAAGGAGTCCTTTTAGAATTCAAAACGCGCGTTAGATCTAATGGAAGAAATTGAGATTCTGTAGATTTCTGTACCATGTACCAGCAATGGGGCAGTCAAGTTAGCACAATGGAAGCCATGTCAATCTGCAAAAATTTAAATAAATAAAAAAACGAAAAAGAAAAAGAACTTTACGCCAATAAGAAAAAAATTTCAAATTCTAAGAAATAGATTTTCTTGTTCAGGTATCAGAAGGCTTAAACTGGACCAAAGATACCAAGTGGAAGGAAGGAAAATGGCGTTTACCCTTGTTTAAGACATTTAAACATAGGAGAGAGAGGTGGTGTTTGTTGTACCCGCTTTGCACCACATCTACAACTATGCTGTTTATTATTTATTAATTTTTTTAGAGGTCGAGGGGTACTATAAAAAAAATGAGTTATATTATATACAATCACTTTTACATATCTTTTATGTATTTCACTTATGTAATTGGCAAAATCAGTTATTTTATATTTAAAAAATGACGCAACCAATCATATTAGTGGAGTTCACAAAAAATATACAAAAATAACTGTAACTAGAATTTTTCTTAAAAAAGTAATCGTGTAAATGCAGGAGATGGGATTTGAGCAGCAAGCTAGGGGGGGGGGGGGGGGGGAGGCAAATGAAGAGGGGGGGGGGCCGGGGGGGGGAGGGTTGTTTTTTGGGGAAAAAAAAGGGGGGGGGGGGGGGGGGGGGGGGGGGGGGGGGGGGGGGGGGGGGGGGGGGGGGGGGGGGGGGGGGGGAATGCAATCTAAGAGAGAGAGGAGCCGTGGATGGTAGAGTTGATTTTTCGTGCAAAAATAGGGGAGAGAGAGAGAGAGAGAGAGGGAACACAAAACTAAGTCTGTGAATTTTTTGTTCTCTCTCCTGTCTGATATGGGACCCAGCCATGTCAGCCACTTAAACATCGACTCTACAAATCAGATTGTATATAGAAGAAATGTTACCTAATTATTATATCTTTAAAATTTCAAACAAAACATTAAAAAAAAAAATTCAAATCTCAAATAAAAATAATATTAATAAATTATTTTCATTAATAATATTTTAACGTTATAATATTTTTATTTAGTTTTTTGTCTCATTTTCTAAAATTTTATAAAATATTTTAATTCAAACTATTTCACTATTATTTACCAACTATTTTAACTCATTTTATCTTAACTCACTATTCAAACAAGCTATGTTTGGAAGATGAACCAAACTCAACTCATCTCAACTTATCTCAAACTAATAATTGATGGGACCCACTACTTTTTTAATTTTTCATAAAAAAAATTAAATTCATCTTAACTTACTTCATATATTCCAAACTAAAAAGTTAAACCTATCTCAAATTAAAAAATTTAAATACATCTCAGTGAGACTTACAAAATACTACTATTTACAACTCAAATTAACTTATCTCAATATTCAAAAGCAACCTTAAATCTTTCACCCTTGTTTTTCCTCCCTTGATGCAACCGTCTTCTATCATGGTTTCTCAAGTCCCTATGGATCCTATCAATTTCTTGGAAAATAAAAACTTCGATGAATGGATTATTGCCCTTGTAAATGGGACCGAACACATTATTAAGATTCAAAGTGTTAGGACATGAATAAATTTTCTACAAAGTCTTGATTCTCTTGTGAGTGCTCATGACTTGGTACTACATGGACAGGCATTACTACTTTGCCAATGTCCATAAATTGGTTTGGGTGAACGTGGAAATTTGGGATTTTATGGAAAGTTTGCTTGGAAAATTGGGTCTTGAAGAAGCTTTGAAGGGCTCGTTTGGATATTAAAAATATATCATAATATCTATGAAATAGTTTGTAAATAGTAGCGAAAAAATTAAATAATTTGTAAATAATAAGAAAATAGTTTCAAAATATTTGAGAACAGTTGTATTCTCAAATTGGCCCTAAAAACCTCCAGCTTTAGGCTAAAAATAATAGGAGATTAGGGATGGGTTCCGACTCCAATGGAATTGGATTCATCAACTCCAAGCTCCGACTTTGATAAACATCGAAGTCCAAAAACAACTTTGTCTTCGACTCCAAGAGAGAGCTAACTCTAGCCCCACTCCACTTAATCAGAGTTGGAGTCAAAGTTTTAGTCGGAGTTGAGGTTTTCCTTTCGAATTTTCTTACCCACTTGCACTTTCCCAAATCCCAAACAAAACTTAAGAAATTTTCTTACCCATTACCCAAACAAGGCCAAGTTGTATTTGGGCTCATGTGATACACGTGTGATATTTTAGTAGATACTCAAATAGTGCATCAGGCTATGTATTAGTTGGATATTGACCAGGCCTAGTATCACAATAGGGGCATTGTAGTCAATTCCGTTGCTAACTTTCTGTTATGCTTTTACTATGTAATGGGAGAATGCTCCTTCAAAAGGAATACACACGAGAAAATACAAGGCATTTTGCCCCAATTTATTGTCTCTCTTCATTTACATTTTGTTTAATTCTTCACTCACTTTTAGTGGGTTCCATCAATTTGGCATCAGAGCTATCGATTCTAGGGGAATGTAGTTGTAATGGTAGCAGGGACTAGTCTAGATATAAGGAATTAGAGAAACCAATGCTGGGGGATGAAACAACATCAGGACCTACAAGAACAAAAAGTTGAAAATCATCAAAAGTCGTTAGCTAATTTAGCAAAAAAGATGAATCTATTATTGAATACTCTTAATAGGGAAAACACCCACCCTCAGCACCAAAATACCAAATCCCACGAAGAGGAGTTTCAGTTTGAAGGTTCAAAGATTCATGGGAGCATGTAGTTTAGATTTATCAAGTTGGATTTTCCAACGTTTGATGGGGAAAATCCCACTGGGTGGGTATACAAGGTTGTTAGTGTAAAAAATATGTATGTTCGCATATTCATGTGACAACTTATGTAAAATTGTATTGTAACAGTGTTAAAGTGGGTTAAAGTGAAAAGGGATCGAATTGAGCTTAACATGGCTCGAACATAACTCATATGGAGAGTTCGCTCAACAAGCGATCGACACGGTGCTCAACCAGATTTCTAGATAGAGAGTTCGCTCATCACCAGCTCAGCACGGCAGTAGAACCTAGACAGAGAGTTCACTCAACCCCCATTCGACATGATGTTCGAGTTGAAATCCAGACAAAGAGTTTGCTCAAGACCCGCTTGACTCATTGCTCGAGCGACTCCTAAAGTATAACTTGTGCTGGACATTTAACTCGAGCGAATATTTAGAAATATGACTCTTACTAGGATTTGAGCGTCGTATTCATTGGTGTGGATGAGCTATAATAGAGCCTCTTCCAAGAGCACTTGAGAGAAATACCCTTCTACATTCAAAGTTGGTTCTCTCTTGAAAAATATATCTCCATCATATCACACTCAAGGTTAAACACAATTGAGTCAACTGGTGTGGATGAGTTCATTGGCCAGAAGGTTTTCGGATCTACCATTGATGCAGAGATTGAGAGGTTCTTGTGGGAAGCTATAGAAAGGTCGGAATTCCAGCATTGCATGTGTGCAGAGATTGAATGGGTCACTCGTGATTTTGCAAGCTAGGTTTAGCCACTACAAAGGTTTTGTGAGTGCTTCTAAAACGGTTGTAACAAACTAAAGTTTCCATAATGGATTTGAGGTGATGACTTACATCCGGAGTAGTTTTAGATTTTGAAGACATTCTTTAAATGAGTTTCCACTTCGTGACGAAATTGTTGTATCGATTATTTATGTGATCTGTTTCATTGATTAATTGTTTGTTTAATAATATTTTTGAATAGACCACCAAAATCTAATTACACCTATTTACCCCCTCTAGGTGTTATGTTGGGGTAGAACCACTACATTCTCAATTAGTATCAGAATGGATTCACTCTACTAAGATTTAGTTCCTGAGTGTTATCCTGCATGAGTGGTTATAATGGATAGGTCTCAATCACTCTTATCACCACCATATTTTGATGGTAGCAATTATGCCTATTGGAAAGTTCGAATGAGAACTTTTATGACATCTGTAGGTGAACGAGTGTGGGTATATATAGCAAGAGGATGGAGACAACTTGTTACAATCATTGATGGAAATGAAATTCTAGAAAGGGTGGAAGATTGGACTAAAGATGAAACTATTGATTGTAATTGAAAATTTGGAATAGCAAAAGCCTGAATGCAATTTTTATGGACGTGTCACCTGAGGAGTTCAAGCAAATCTACATGTGTGAAACTGCCAAAGAGACGTGAGATATTCTAGAGATTACCCATTAACGTACCAAGGTTGTAAAGAATTCTAAACTTCAAATGTTGACAACTAACTTTCAAGGTTGTAAAGAATTCTAAACTTTAAATGTTGACCACTAACTTTGAATAACTTAGAATGAAGGATGATGAAACTTTTGATGTGTTCTATGCCAATCTGAATGACATTTTCAATTCAAGTTTTAATGTTGGGGACAAACCGAATTGTAAGGAAGGTCCTTAGATCTCTACCTAAGAGATTTCATCCCAAAGTCACAGCAATTGAAGAGAGCAAAAACTTGGATAATATGAGGATTGAACAATTGGTTGATTCTCTAGAAACCTATGAATATACTCTTCTACAGTCAAAGAAAAATAAGTCCATAGCTCTCAACACAGTGAAAGAGGAGTCAAATAAATCATCTAATGAAGTTGCCATTAGTGACAAGGAGATAGCCTTTTATGCGAAAAAATTCAGGAAAATGTTTGCATTTAAAAATAATAAGAACCAGGGATAGGAGAAGAAAATGTTTGAAAGATTCAATGGATTCAATGGAGGTCCGAGTTTAAGGAACAAGGAAATGAGCTCTAAGAAATACACTAGAGCTATCAAAGACAGGGTAAAATCAAATGTACAGTGTCATGAATGTCATGACTTTGGGCACATTCACTTTGAGTGTGCTAATTACAAAAAAGCCAAAGAAAGAGCAAAGGTTGTGTCCTTGAGTGAGAATGAGTCTGAATTAAGTGACTCATCGGAAAACTCTTCCCTGAAGAAAAATCTCAACTACATGGTGTTCACTTCTTTTGTTGGTGACAAAAGTCACTGTAGTGAACAAGTGTTTGATGACGGGAGTATATCTGGAAATGATTTCGAGTATGAAGACAAATTGAAAAAAATCTATGAGAAGTTTTATAAGGAATTTCTGAAATTGAGGAAATTCATTAGAAATCTACAAAGGAGAAAAGGAAAGTTTTCAAGGAAAACTAGATGAAGTCATTGCTCTAGTAGACCAGTTACAAAAAGGGAATGTGACACTTGAAGAAAAAGTAAAAATTCAAGAAAGTGGGCTGTGTTTGTTAAATACTAAACTTCAGAAATTTTTTAATGGAACACAAAAGCCTGACCAATTACTAGGTGTAGGAAAGTCCTCTAGTGACAAGAGTGGTCTAGGCTACATTGAAAAAAAAATCTCATGTTCCTTCAACTTTAAAAACCTCCTATGAACATATAGGAAAAATAATGTGTTCATTCCTGCATCGACTAAAAATAGGAATGCTCACCCATCTAAAAATGGCTAAGAAACCCTTAAATGAGCAAAAGTTTGCTCCACCTCCCAAGAGAGAAAGAGCTCACAAAACGAGCCTTATATGTCATCATCGTGGGAACATTTGTCATGTTAGACCAAATTGCTTTGAATTAAAAAGTCACCCTCTATATGCTTCTACATCCTCTAAAAAGTCACCCAAGTGCAGGAGGATGTCATGTAATAAATAGGAATAAAATTCCTAAATCGTCTCCTCAAGAAAAATTGTTTAAATCTAAACTCGTATAAAATGGTGAAAAGTTTCATAAACAGAAGTGGTGGTATGTACAATAAATGGAAGAGTGTAACGGAAATAAAAAGGGTACTAGTCATAGACTATATTCATACTTTTGGATTTTTTTGAGTGTCGAAATGGAACGTAAAAGACTAACAAATTGAAATTAACAATTAATTATTCAACTACGCTAAACAATTTTAATTAATCTGAAAATTAAATAATAAACTGAAATTATTTAAATCCTAATTAACCTTTAATCAATCTAAAATGTAGTTGTAATGCATATTTAATAGAAGTTTAAAAAAACAAGAAAAATAATTGACATAAAATAAAATAAATAGCAAAAAAAAAAAGCCCAAACTTTTAATCCAAAAATATCAAGAATACACCATAAATTTCAAATTGAAATTAAATAAAAAGTACGGAATGAAAAGAGCAAACCAGATGGATGGTGATATAGATTGAAAGCAGTGAAGGAGGTTGGACTGTAGCAGCAATTGGACCTCTCAAGGAGTTCTTCAACAATGCTGCAACGTGAATGAAACTGGTTGTATGAAAAGAGGGGCTGGAGTGCTGAATATACCCAAGAGAATAATAAGTTGCGGCTGACAAATGCCCAAAGAGAATAATATAGCCTGCGGCCGAAATGCCCCAAAAAGAAAAATGTATTCCCGTAGGTCAAAGTCTCCCCACTAGAATAAAATTGTTTCTTTCCAAGCTATGACATTTAATTCCCCATTGAATTAAAAGTTGCTGTGTGTGAGTCAAATGCTCCCAATATCAGTATAATTAAATTCCCCTTTTCATGCCATGTGTGAGTTGAATGCCCAAGGGAATTAAATTGTATTTGGCATTCCTTTTAATCAAAAAATCATCTGTGCAGCGCATGCTTCCAAGTGAAAATAAGTGTTGCCATGCCATTCTTGAAATCCCAATGTGTAACTTTTATCAACTCAAAACTTTCATTTCTTTTGACCACTGCATATAAGGATAAATAAAGCAAAATAAAATAAAATAAGAAGAATAAAATATATATAAAAAAAAATATGTATTATGCATATAAAGAAAAATTATTCAATTAAATCACAAGTTCTAAAATTAAGCATAAACCATGCTATTAACTAATTTAAATCACAACTCGGATTTATTCATGTTAACATTTTTTTCATATAAAATCAATAATAAAGTAATAAAATAAATAAAATATATTGGTTCTAAATATATAAGATATGCAATATTTCAGCTCAATCATGTATTGTGATAACACTAGTGTTATAAATATATCAAAAAATCATGTCCAACACTCTAGAACCAAACACATAGACATCAGGCATCATCTTATTCAAGAACTTGTGGAAACACATGTTGTGTATCTTGAGTACATTCTCACTAAACACCAATTAGCCGATCTATTTACCAAACCCTTGGAAGGGCTTAGATTTGAATATCGTGTGAGTGTGCATTGAGAGTTTAACTCAATTAAACTCATTTCATCTCATCCAATAATTACAACTTTCTCAAATTTACACACAAAATATAATAAACAATTCAAATTTTTCAAATTTCAAAACAATAATAATATTAAAAAATAAAATTCTAATAATATTTTATTCAACTTTCAACTTCCATTTCAACTCATCTTATCTCAACTCACTATCTAAATCTCACCTTAGAATGGCTAATGGTATTTTTGCATTGACTTGAGGGCGAAGTCATGCATTACATGCATATTTTGTGTATCTATTTTGTATATTTTTCCTTTCTCTATGGTATTATATTTTGCAATTTTCTTCTTGTCATAAATTTTCTGTTTTATTAAAAAAAAAAAAAAAAAAAAAAAAAAAAAAAAAAAAAAAACTACGCACGTGGATGTGATAAAGGACATTAGTGCTGAAAATTCTAAATCTCTAGGTGCATATGTCCTTTGGAAATTGTATCATATGCCTATATAGGTCACAAAGGTTCAAGACATGTGTGTTATTTGTAATCTATGAGCTACATTCTACACTACATACATGGCTCGGTCAATTGACGTTTTGCCACCTATGAGATTTTGGTAAGGTAATAAGAGGTGTAAGGGAGGTCCACTTGTAACAGCCCGCTAGAAATTCAATGGTAGAATTTCTATAGACATTAGAAATTTCGTGAAAACCCCATAAGTTTTTACGAATCGGTTAATCGCATAAGTTGTAGTCTGTCAACTTAGTTAATATTATCACTCATTATGGTGCCAGAAATGCGATTTTATTTGTTTGAGGTAGTTAGAAGTGTCAGATTACGTTATAGTTTATGCCACTAGACTCAGTTGAATATTTATGATTTTTCAGTACTAAGTTTATTATGCACTTTCTCGGAGTGAATAGTAACCTCGATAAACGTACTAAGTGCAGTGTTTTCAAAATCACAGTATGAAATGTCCAAATTAGGTTAGAGAAGTTTTATTTGGACACTTGGCAAGATCTTAACCACACATAATGAATAGTATTAGATACTTGGCACAAAGAGAAACCATTAGATGGATTTGTGAAGGAAATCAATGTGTGAGATCATGCCACCTAAGCAAAACAGTTTTTTTTCATCTGATCAACCAAATTGAGTTAGATGAAGAGGGTTTCAACCCTAGTAAAACCCTAAATGGTTGGAATCCTTTTGAAACCCCAAAAACTTGGTTGAAACCGAAACCCTAAACGGTTTCCCCAAACCCTAAAGTTGGCATTCAAACCCTTTTTGATCCAATTTCTAGTATTGTGTTTAATCACTTGATTAAATCACTTTCACATGCTATTAATTTCTCAAATTCCTATTATGACATCTTTATCCAACATTTTAAACCTTAGAAATTTGATTGGGCCAAGAAAAATTGGATTTGGGCTTGATAGCATCTCAAACCCTAACCAAACCCCCTTTAAACCCCAAATTGAAGCCCACTTGGTTGAGGCCCACTAAGGCCCACTAAAGCCCACGAATTTTGGCCACCTTGGCATAGCTTCTTGGAGAAATTTCCTCCCCCACTTGGCAGACCATTCATTGCATCAAGTTGCACTCATTAATATGGAGGAACCCACCCCATCAAGTCCCATGTCTCATAGCCTTTGTAAGTTGTCTTTTGCCCCCCACTATCCTCTACATTATGTCACATGTCTACACCTCCACTCAATGATCATTAAGGTCCAAATATTCTCCCTACAGAAGTCTTGAGTCGTGCAAGACACACTTACTTCACTTTAATCATTTCTTCACCCCGTTCTTAGAGAGAAACCCAAAAGAGCTCTCTCGGGCAGATTTCTGGGTCTTTTTGCGTGGAGTTTTTCGACCCTTTGTAAGTATTTTCACACGATGACTCCTTCATAAAAGTTGTTCCTCTTTGAGTCTAGTTTCCGTAGATGTATTTTTCGTATCATTCCATGGTCATTTGGTCGGTCAAAAGTATTTTTAACCATGGAAAGGTCATTCTGGGCGTGAATCTGGAGAGTGTGTTATGTTTTGGAGTTTTTGACCAAGCTAATGGATATATCTTGGTCCGAAAATTTTATGGAGTGTTCTTAGAATGTGTTTAAGAGTTTTCATTGAGGTTTTGTTGCATGAATAAAGATTTTGATGATAGATTTTATTAGATCTAGAAACATGAAAACTGGAAGTGACAAAACAGTTTTTATTTGGATAAAGTTTGAATATTTTGAGGTTTGATCTTACTCTAAAGGCTTTGATATTTTTATATGATGATCCTAAGTCTCTTATTTTCATGTTAGGATGTTATTTTGGAGATATTTAGTATTAGTTTCAAAGATATGATTTTTCTATGCAAGAGAATTTCGGTTAGGCCTAAGATTTGATGTTTTTAGGTTAGATCCATGTTTTATTGGGTTTTAGCCATGTGATTTTAATTTTGATGGTTGGATATTCTTTAGGACACGTTTTTAAACCATGTGATACTTTATTTCAAAGATCTCACCTTCTTAAGCCATTGATCAAGAGATTTATCAAAGCTAGTTAAGAAAAAGTTTCTGTTTTTGGACTAAGTGTAAAATCAAAAACTCCAAGTGTTATTTTTGTGATTTTGGTGACTTTAGTTTGATGATTTAAAGCATGGTTTATCTGAGGATGATGTTATGAATATGTTAGAAGTAAGATT